>CAIGRN010056574.1:0-19350 GCA_903798345.1 Fraxinus anomala
TTAAAACTTTCTTGAAGTGTTCTCCAGCTATTTCACACTTGATTGAAACCGATGAAGTTCTCATTTATTTATAGCTGAAGAAACGATCTTGAATTATTGAAAATTTTTGAAAAGTTGCTTGATTTGAAGAGCTTTTGTTTTTGTCTGCCACTTGTCTTAAATTATCATCCTTCCCGGCTTTTGAAATTCGATGCTCCTTTATTAAAGTAGTTTTAATAAAGTAGGTTGTCATCTTTTGAGTGTCGGCAAGGCTGGCAAGAATAATTTATTAGCTGGCAAGCACATATTGAAAAGCAATTTTCTTGATTTTTGAGCCCGATAATCTCTAAGTTCATTGAGAAAACTGAGTCCATATAGTCATTTTGTATTCTTTGAGTTTCTTCTTCAATTAAATCATCAATATCATAGCCAAAGCACATCTCTTCATTACTTTGTTCATAATCTTCTGATCCTGAAGAAGAGCACTTTGAACTTGATTTCTTTGAAAATGCTTCTGCAAGAGCAGTAATTTTGTCTGAAATAGCTTGAAGTTCTTCCGGAGTAAAACACTGGTTGAACATTGCTATCAGTCTTGATTTTTAAGTGAGAAAATTGGCCTTTTTTTGTGAGCTTCTTTTTTAGATAACTTTCGAATACTGAAATTTCTCTGTTTTTGAATCCATGAATTAACGATTTTCAGACAACAATTTGTCTCATGGAATTTGAACCACCATTTTATTTTGAATCTTCTAACAATTATTTTGACATTAAAATCTTTGTTCTCTGGAGGATTTTGACTTTGTAATATATGGAAGTCCCAATAGAAAATCCACGAAACTTTGAGATTGAGAGCGAACTAGAACAAAAGATTTTCTTGAGGCTTTAAAAATGTTTTTGCCTCATGTTTGAAGTGTTCGAATCCTTGACGAGTAAGATTGGGTAAAATCGTTTCGTCAATACCAAAATATTCGAACGAATTTCGAAATCATTTTGGAAAATTTGATGGACAATTTTGATGAAAAAGAATAAACTAGGAATGTGTAACTGGTCTTTAAAAAAAACATTGAACACGTCTCTTTGTAGTCCAAATAATTGAATTTGGATTCGAATGTATCGTGCTATGAAATATTCATTCTTTTATTTTCCCAAGGGTATAATCCCCAGTCTTCGTAAGACCGTACCCTTTGGATAGATATTTTTTAAAAATCAATATGTTTGGAATTTTTGCTATTTGGAGTGTAAATAATAATTGCATATCCTATTTTGATAAGAATCGTTTCATAAAACTCACGAGTCTTTTTGATATTTGATGGAAAAAAATGAAAGTTTGGAGGAAAGAAATCTTGTAAATGTTCTTCTAAGGAAGAGCAACTTTGAGTCCAAGAAGCTTCCATTTCGAAGACAGAAAAATGATTGATTTTTTAAAATATGAAAAAGGATTTTGAGGGTTAATATCAGGAAATTTTCCTATTCCAATTTGAAGGGCTTTTCGATAATTTGAGGGTTTGTTTTCTGGGGTTATTTGAGTGGGTTTTTGGAGGAAATTGGAAGCAAGTGTAGTATTTTGAGAACTGGAAGAGACATTAAAGGATCCTCCATGAGAATTTTTGATGTAATCATTAATTGAATTGAGGAGAATTTTAATCTTCTTTTTATTCTTCTTATCAAAAGAACTCATACTTGACTCTCTTTCTTTATGGAAAAATTCTCTTGTAAGGAAGTCTGCAAGAAAGTTTGAGGAACCTTGTATATAAAGAATTTGAAAATCAAAGCAAGAAAGAATAGCTTGTCATCTTGCGAAAATTTGTTTTGAAACAAGGTTTTTTACATCTTTTTGCAAGACATCTTTTGAAGCTTTGCAGTTAGTTTTTAGAATAAATTTTTTATTGATTAAATCATCTTGAAATTTTGAAATGACAAGAATGATAGCAAGAATCTCTTTTTGATAGTGGAGTAATTCTTTTGAGGACCTGTCCAGATTCCTGAATGATATCTGACAAGTTGTTCTTTGCTGGAATTAAGAGGGATCTGTTTGAGAACACCCTAATACCCTATATCTGACGCATTGTTTTCAATAATAATAGAGGCATTGGGGTCAAGAATTGAAAGGCAGGGAATACTTTTGATAGTTCTTTTGACCTTTTGAACTGCTAAAGTACACTCGTGACTCTATGGATCCAGGTGTTTTTGTAATCTTTTGAAAAGAGGTGCGCATAGGATTCTTATCTTTTTGATAAAATCTCCTACATAATTGATACAACCAAGAAATCTTTGAAGGCTATTTTGATCTAAAATTTCATCTGGAAATTTATCACTGAATTCTAGACTTCTTTGAATCGGTGTAAGTGTTCCTAAATGAATGGTATGTCCTAGAAACTATATCTTGGTTTGACATAAAATGACATTTTTAGCTGAAACAACTAAACCATTTTGTTTTGCAACATGAATGAATGTATGGAAATGTTTGAAATGTTGTTCTAAACCTTTAGAGTAGATTAAAACATCGTCAATGTAAACAATAATGAAATTTTGAAATGGATTGAAAATATCATTCATAATTTTTTGAAATTCAGAAAGAGCATTTTTGAGACTGAATGGCATTACATTCCACTCGTATTGACAAAAAGGAACATTGAAAGCAGTTTTATATCTACCTTCTTCTTTAATTTGAATTTGCCAAATTCCTGACTTCATATCAAATTTTGAGAAGATGATAGCTTTGAACAATATATTTAATAGATCTTTCTTTTGGGGTAAAAGATATCTAATCCATTGGAGAGCAGTATTGAGAGGTTTGTAATTGATAACTAAACGTGGAACTCCTCATTCAATTTTAGCCGAATTATTGACATAAAAAGCAGAACAACTCCAATGTGATTTACTTGGTCTGATAAGCTTTTTATCAAGAAGATCTTGTATTTCTTCCATACAATGATCAAGAAGATCTTTGTTCATTTGTATATGATGGGATTTTGTAGGAATCTTGGATTCTTGAAAATCTGGAATATATGGAAGAGAAACAACATGTTTTTTCCTATCCAGAATGCATTCGGAATAGTTGGAACATATTTCTTTCTCAATACGCTTTTGAAAATCAGAATTTTTTTGAATAATTGAAGATTCTTGAAGTCTTTCTTCAATTATTTGAAATTTAATTTTTTCTTTGAGAAATCGAATATGATTTTACTTGAAATTAATATTATTAACTAATTTCGAAATAGATTCTTCTTTTAAGGTATTAACATCTTTAAAGGAATGAGGATTCATAAATCTGAAAGTTATTTTTTTTAAAAAAATGTAGTGGTTAATCCTTTTGAATCAGTTTGAAAATGATAAATTTGTACAATAAAAGGAGTAGCAAGAATAACTTCTTGGTCTAAATCATCTTTGAGAAATCGAATATGATTTTACTTGAAATTAATATTATTAACTAATTTCGAAATAGATTCTTCTTTTAAGGTATTAACATCTTTAAAGGAATGAGGATTCATAAATCTGAAAGTTATTTTTTTAAAAAAATGTGGTGGTTAATCCTTTTGAATCAGTTTGAAAATGATAAATTTGTACAATAAAAGGAGTAGCAAGAATAACTTCTTGGTCTAAATCTTTGACTAAATCAAATATATTTTTAAAACAAATATTTGAATTACAAACATGAATTTTTGAAAGCTTGTACTGAATATTGAGTTTTTTACAACTAGCACCATAAAGACGCTCGATGGTNTTAACATTTTCTTCTTCAGTTTGAGAAGGTTTTGAACGATTTGATTTGAAACTAGAATTCGAATAATGAGATTTTGTATCAGAATTTGAATGATAAGCATGAGAGGTTTCAACAACAGATGATGAGGAGGAGGAAAGCTCTTTCTCAAAGTGTTTTATTTTAAGATGAGCAACTTCCATCTTAACATCTTACATTTGTTTTTCAAGATTGGAAATTTGAGATTTCATAGTATTGATTTCTATTCTTAAATCAGAACTAGAAATCTTTGAAGATTTTTTATTTTGAAAATGTTCAAAACATCTTGAAGATTGAAGCCTTCAGTATTTGAGGTAGTAGGCAAAAGAGTACTAAACTTATTTTTAAATTTTTGATCGGGGATTTGATCAAAAGTTTCTTTAATAAGTTCTTTCTTCGTGAGAACATTTATGTTTTGGAGGACTGTTTTGAAAATTCTTTTTTCTATCAAAACGTTTTTGTAAATATTTTCTCTTAGGATAAGAAAACATATTTTTTTCTTTTTGATCTTGAAGGAGGAACAATTTTTTCAAATCCATATTCTTCACAAAAGGATTCAAGTTCTTTACGACCTTCAGATCTTTCAATTTTTAATTTGGCTTTAAGCTTGAGATCATTACAGAGAGATAATCCTTCTTGATTAACAAAACTAATTATTTCTCCATAGATAAGATTTTCAAAATAAATAGAATGTTCTTGATGATTTGCTTTGATAGCATTTCCAACATTTTTAGCGAAAAGCTTAGGAAGTTCAGAAATAAATATTTCTTTCCAACAGGATTGATTACAGTCATTACGTAAAAAGACGGGTTAAAAACATGTCTTTATACCACCGGAAATCTTGAAGAGTAGGACAATTGAGGTTCATAAGACTTTGTGAATATCTTTCTTGAATATCAACAGGAATACCAACAAAATGTTTGATGATACTATAAACAAGGTTTGCAAAACTATCATTAGTTTCGTCGCTTTTGACAGCATTTGTGATTTCATTTCTATCTTCTTCGAGAAGATAATTGGACTACCAACTTTTGAGTTGTCCGGCAAAGCCATAAGTAATATTTTTGGTAGCAAAATGTTTATTCCTCTACACAAATAGGCATTAAAGCATATACCCATTTTTTCCAGTAATTGAATAATATGATATTCAGAGAGCCCATCGATGTTCCATTCTACTATTGAACTTCCATCATATGAAGGGGATTTTTTGATGTCTTCCTCGAAGAGTAAATGACGAGGATAATATGTTGGAAGTTTTGGACTTTGAAATTTTTGTCCACGTAATTTATTGACTTGCAAATCAGTTTCTTCAATAAACTGAGATTATATATATATATATATAAAATAGAGATGCAGAGTTTCCAATTTTTGTCAAAATTGAAGGAGAAACTAAACAAAATTTCGTTTTAATCTTTCAATAGAGGTTGCTTTTGATTCTCGAATTTGATTTTTCGAGGAATTGAAGAAGAACAACGTGTGATTTTGCTAAGCTCTTGGGGATTGTTTGTTTATGATTGTAGATGTTGAACATATTAATTAAGTCTTTATTTTCTTTTTATTAAGAAGTATTTTAATTTAAAACATTTTTTATAATGATTTTTTTTCCAAAATGCCCCATTAGTGTTGTTATTACTCTCCATTTCTTCTGTGATCCATATGATTTATGCAGGGTTGCCTTTTCAATCAATCTCTAGCTGCTTAGTGCCGCTTTTGTTTCACTCCTATGAAGACCTTACGACTGAACTATTGGTGAGAGGTGTAACAAGTGAACTTCGTTATATTATCAGAGCTGATCGATTCCCTTACAAGTATCAAAGAAAAAAGAGAGAGGAGGAAATGGAAAATCAGTTTTTTTTTTTAAATCTAAAATATGCACTATGGCTGAGGATTTCATGCAATTTCAGAGCAGTTATTACGCTTCTAGGAAAAATTCTCTCATTTGCACCTCATAGAAAGAAATAACAGGTTGATGAATAAAATTATTCTGATTATTAATTAAGCGGACAACTACTTAATTTTTTGTAAAATATATTAATTTAGGAAAATCCCAAAGTAATTGGCGTGAGAAATGGATTTTAAAGCTTAATTGGGTGGATATAGTAGCAAATTAAAGTTAATCGGAGTGCACTTGATCTATTTGTAGAATTAATAGAGCATTCGAAAGAAATTCGTGAGTTTTGAGAATTAAATTCATTTGCAAAAACTGTTTGAAGACTAAATTATAAACTTTTGAAACTTGCATCTGGATTATCGTGGAATGTGGAGGATTCAATTGTGAAGATTCAAAGATGAAGGACGTTTTCACGTGTACCCATCTGAGCTGCTAAACACGAGAAGGAAATCAAGGATCAACTTGAACGGAAGGCAAAAGTTGGTAGTTGTGAACTCCATTGTGCGATCATAACTCAAAAAAAATAAAAAATAATAAAAATCGACAGATATAGTTCTGTGCAATCGCAAGTTGATTTATGCCACTGATTTCTTTTCCTGTGTGAAATTGCTCATGAATGGCGACCTGACATTACCCGTGATGAAGAACCAGATCTTGTAAGATGGCAGCTGGTATTGGGCAATAGACAAACCCAGCATTCCTACATCCTACTAGCTGGCAATGAATTTTTCGAATTACGGCTAAAGGGGTATAAAATTTTTCGAAATATATGTATGCCTTTCCGTTTTATTTGCTAGTTAAATTATAATTATTTTTATTGTAGTAGCAACTCAAGCAAAACCTATAAGAGCTAAATCTGTTAATAAGTCACACAATTGAATCCAGATGTCTATTTTGCACATATTTTGCACATGTACAAGAAAAAAACTATATAACTTAACCATGCCGAATATAATTTTTTTCAATGATAGTTAATAAAAGAAAATATTTCTGGTTAAAAAAAATAGTCATCAAAGTAACCATTGAAACTTATTTAATTGCTAAAAAACTTTCTACGACATTAAATTTCATGAATATTACTAACCGTTGTGGAAACTTGAAGTTTTCTTAAGACTGGAAGATTCCACTTCTCATGAACCAACAAAAGTTGAAACCTCAATTTATGTTCTTGTAATAAACGCGAGCTTCATTTTCAGTCACGCCCAACTATATGACTCATTCCGGAGAAGATCGTAACAAAAAAGTTGTAAACCTCATTTTCAGTCATGTTTTAGACTCTCTTTACTTTGTACAGGTACAAACATAAATAAAAGTAGAAATATACACTAGATCAGATCCAAATGATTTATGCAACTCGATGCTTGTTGTAGTTTCCCCAATCTCTAAATTTTTGCTAGACCTAAGTAAAAGATTCTTTCGAGTGTCCAAGAAACAACATGTAACTTGTATTATAATCAAATGACTTGGGAAAAGAAAAAAGAAAGAAAGAAAGAAAAAAGGAAAAAAACAAAAAGAACACTTTAACAATTAATTAAATCCTTTATAGTCAATTCAGTTCAAAAGAAAAAAGGGATTACCTTTTTAAATGTGGTAGTGGACAAGAAACTAGTCTTTGGAAAGTGAGGGCAGGAAGTTTATCATTCTGGGAAGAGAAATTGTAATGCCCCGAAAATTTTCATAGAATATAATTTAATGTTCGTGTGCTATATTTTATCGTTTTGAAAGTTAGGGACTAAGATGATACATTTATTAAATTATATTTTAATTGGGTTAAATATTTAAATATTGGTAGAGTAATGATAAATGTATCAATATTGGGCTCGTTGGATAGCTCGTGATTAATTATGAATATTAGGCTCGAGAAAAAATTAATTCGGATAAGCGAGACNATGGCAATGTTTGGGACATAAATAAACTTAGATATGTTCTATCAACTTAGTAGAAGAGGTTATTGAAATCCCTATTTCTGACATACAAATTTTTTTGTTCCAAACCCAATGCGCATCAGGTATATTCTCCATCCATTCTTGTATTTCATTATTAAGCGAGAAAACCTCTGTCCAGCATTCTTACAAAAATATATGAAACAAAACAATCCAAATCTCTTTCTTCATACTGAAGCTGTGGAATAAATGGATCCCTTTTGGGAGCATATTTTCTTAAATGGAAAATTTGCCCAAGAAGTCCGAAATTACTTTAGGCAAAAATACAAAGTCACTCCACCGAAATTTGAATGTCACAAGCTTATATATGTTTGTGTGTTGGTCATTGATAAGTGTATATTTTACACTTATTTTAGGCGTCGGACTTAAATAATTATTAAGTTTGGAAGCATGATATCATTAATTTTGCACTTATTTTGTTTGTTTTAGGTTAATTACAAATTTGAACGCGAACCAAGTTAATGACTCGAAGTTAAGAGAGGTCGAGAAAGCAAGGATCTACGGTTTGAAGAATTCAAGCAAGGAGACGATTTCAACCTTGGTGCAACATGGACAATCAATTTCCTTTCTTTTGCTTCATAAACCCAGTGATGTACTACTATTTTAAGTTATGTTTGTTTCGTACAATGATGATGAACTACATCTTTAGTTTAGGCAAACAATGTAATCTAGTTTTAAATGTTGATTTTATTTATGATGTTTTCATTTTTTCAGTTGATAATTGTGTATCTTTTATGCTCTTGTGATTATAAGATTTGTTAGGTTTTAGTTGATTTTATAATTGGCAAATTTTGTGAACAAAAATGACTTAATTGTATAGGTTGTAAAAGTTCAAGGAATAATGTGTAAATAGTTCAAAAGTTAGTTAGTAGGTTTAGGGTTTAAATCCATTAATGATTCAATTGGCGATCAAACAATTAAAAAAAACGATAAAACAATAATAAACATCCATAAATCAAATCAAATTAAAGTCAAAATAATTAATTAAAAACTAAAAATATCATAACAAGGGTTCATCTCATCATAGCAATATATAAAACTAGTCTAACATATTGAAATTACAAGAAATTATATTTTAATGAAAAGATATAACACAAATTTTTAATTAATTGAGAAGATGGAGATGAATCTTGTTATTTTGAATCTTTTCAATCCTTTTTTGATAAATCTCAACTTCTGTCTTCTCTTCTTTGCCCAAAAATTATATTTGAATCTTTATTTGATTGAATTCTTGCAAATCCCCTTTAATCCTATCACAAAAACTATGAATTTTTCAAAAGAGTTCCAATCGAATAAGGAAAGTTGTTTTCGCGCGCGAATTTTTTGTCTTTGTACAACAGTCAGTATTTTGATCATAACTTTTTCTCATGATATTTGATTGAAGCGATTCAAAGTGAGTTAGAAAGCTAACTCAAAGTGTTACAACTTCTGTAGAAATAAAAAAATTTCAATTCGGACGTTTACAATGTCAAAAATGGGTCTCAATATTCGACTAAAAATCTGGAATATAACTTGTACGATTGAAAATTGATTTTGATAATATTTTGATCATATTCAATTCTTTTTTGAGTTCTAATTCCATCCAATTATCTTCTAGAAATTTTCAAAGTATCTTCTTGTGTCCAAATCAACTATTGAATATTTTCAATTTGGTCCTCAAACTTTGAATTTTGCCATTTTCACCAATATTTACTTCTTTCTTTTGATTCCTCGTCATTGAATTTTATCTATATAACATAAAATACAATAATTTAGAATATATTTTGTCAGAAGAACTATCAAATATCACTATTTTAGACCCCGAATAAGTGTATAAAATACACTTATCAACATAAATAAAATATTTGGATCAAGTCTATAACAAAATGAAAGATTTGTTTTGTGACTGCCATTCTTCCTAAAAAAAATCTCTTTAATTTAAAAATACTCTTTATTAGGCATAAAATGTTCCTTTCAAATAGTCTTTTTGACATGTTCTAATTGCTATTTATCAAGTCCATTGTACGAGACATGAACCGATTTTAATTAATTTTTATAACTTCTGTTTATTTTCATTTTTAGCTTAATATTCAATAAAGAACAATTCTGATCAATTCGAACAAAATTTCTTCCTGAATCATCATTCATAGACTATAGTAATGAAGACTCAACCAACAGATCTACTCATCAACTAGAATTTAGCTTTAGGAGGTTGAAAACTGGGAAGGAATCAACTAGCTGTAAATTTCTTCCTCTGCCTTCATTTTCGCATCTAATTTCTCCGGGTGTAGCCAAAATCACTTGTTACAACTAGGGAAAGTTCTAGGCAAGCTACTAGAACGTAACCACCCAACGCCTAGTTCAATTCGTTTTTAACTTAAATATCACGATAATTTCCTCACCTCAAATTGGAAAAGACGATGACGAAAAACAAAGAGGCTTAAATATTCAAAAAGAATCCAAATTTCAGCTTTTCTTGATTACTAGCTGGCAAAGTTGAAAAGTAGCTACTTTTGGCTTCTTTTCTAGCATTTGCACCCAGCCAAACATGCCGTAAGTTTTGTTCAACATAAATTTAAGATCAATAACATAACTCCTTTTTTCACTCCTCCCACAATATTGCTAGATGTACCAGAAAAACCAAAGTAAAAAATGACATCTAAAAAAAAAAAAAAAAAGAAAAGAAAAAAAAGCCCATTGGCAAGTTGTTTACATGTGGTTCTATGTAAATCCAATTGAGGGAAATAAGCTATAAATTCCTATAGAAGAAGTTCGCATATACAACAAAGTAAATGGATTTTCAAACGAATGCTAGGGCTTGTTCTACGACATTTCAAAATGGATCCTGGGGACTGAATAGCCCCAAATCCAAGAATAATAATCTAACTACACGAATATATATTTTTCGATATTTTACAGTGATTAAACATCACAAACCCGGAAGAAAAAAAAATCCCAGAATACTGAAAAGGGAAAAAGTAGAAATATATTGAACACATAATACAAGGAATGGTCTAGACAGGAACTACTGAGCCCAAATGCTTGCATGCAAGAATAAAATTCCAAACCTCTGGTGCAAACACAAATTATGTACCACTCACTTTTTATCAGACCCTTTGAGGTTGAAATTGAACCATTTCTTCTTTGCAGATTTGTCCTTAGAATCGGAACTGCCCTCTTCTCCCGGACTGTCAGACTTGTACTCTTCACCAGGAATTTTGCTGTTACTTCCGTTGCTAAAATGTCCACTCTCGCTAGTATTACCCACCGACCTTACAACAGTAAAAGACGAGTGGATGCTATCTCGCTGTTTTAGCAGTTCATCAACCTGTTCATGAACATGACCAAAGGCAAATATTTACCAACCAAAAAAGCAGGATCAGGAATAACAAGATGTATTAAGCGAGAAGAATACAGTTACAAACTGCATAATGCGCTGGAAATACGTGATTCGTCTATATATAATGGTTCAGCTAATGAAATTATGAATATTATTATACTCTGAAAAGATACTCCTATTGGCTATTAACATTACAAACAACAAAATCACAGTTAGTGAACTCTAAAACACAGATGCCCACTATGTGACTTTAGAACTTTCTTAACATAAGATAAATTGGTGTTAACAAGAGGCTAATCAGCAAAGACAATGTCAAGATCAAAGTTCTATCTCTCAAAATGACTTGTAGAAAACAAGATCAGTTATTTCTTTTATTTTTAAACATTGTAATAATATTTCTCAAGATAACTATCTATGTATGGGTTTGAGGGAGAATAAGTTTAAGAGGGACAGAAATTAGAATCAAACTAATCAATTCTGAAGATAAAAACATTTAACCATAAAGAATTCCCAGGGAGCAAACTTACAGATTGCTTTTCTTGGCTGTATCTGTTGGTGACTTCTTGGAAGCGCGCCAATGCCTTCAAAATAGAAGGGGAAGACTGTGAAGTTATATCCACAAACATCAACTACAAAACATCTTTAGCAAACATAAGTGGAAAAGTTGGAAACCTTTCTATATTCTGTTTCGAATTGGCGTAGCTCATTTCTCTTCCTCAAAATCTCAGCTTCAATATCCTTAAGTTTTTCAGTTGTATCCTCATAGGACTTTGCAGAGAGAGCCTCAATTGTATAGGTAGCAGGTTTAAAGAAATTATCTCCTGCACAAATCAGGCCAAATGCAAGTATTTAAGAGATTCTTTCTTGATCATGGCCTCTAATATTCATCAAATTATAAGATGTATCAAAAGAAAATTCAGACCATAAACTGCAAATACGTGGGTGCCAGCCTTTAGTTCTGAGACCTCACAAGGTTGAAGGCCTTCCAATCTCTTGAAGAAAGAAGCTTCTGGATCCTTAGCCATGGCCAACTGCATCAAACAAACAAGTGAATTTATCAGCAAAAGTGACCCTGTAAGCCTCTTCACTAAAAGGAAAATGTAAATTGGAAATTGGACATACTGCATTTATAGTTGAATCCATTCTGTATACTTGGAAATGCAAGAAATACATTCCGGCCGATGTAACCTTGTCTGTCTTCTCACTGTCTTCCTGTATATGTTAATTCCATTAGAAGCCACAAAATTTGGCAAGTTGGTCAATTCTCAGTGTATACTCCGCATGTTGTGTAATTAATGCTATCAGTCACACGTACACAGTAAAGACCAGGTAACATGTAACTCTGTAAGTTTCAGGAAAACTTTTTGTTTTATATGTTTAAGAAGACATACTCAATATGCTGGGGTACAACTTAAACATCAAAAGATGCATAACTTTTCGAACTGATTTGGTTCAGATTGGTTCCAAATGTACATATTAATCAGGTTAAGTGGATTGCCTTGAATACAATTAAAATCAACCTATTTTTACCCTTATATTGGGTGAAATGCAAGAGCAAGACAAATAAGATCAAAGGAGAATCAGGATGACAGGAATAATTAAAGCTTATCATTAGTGTATACTACGGAAAAATTGATGGTTATCATCAAGGTGAAAAATTCAGTCCATCAAATGGAAAGAAGACTTAGCCCATGTCTAGCTACGGTTTATAATTTGTTAATAAACGGTCAAACCACTTTTATTCACATATTTTGTGGGATCCACAATGCTACTCACTTATTCACCACTCATCTATATCTATTTATAATTTAAACCGTATATAAGCAACTCCCAAAGATGCTTTTAGAAAGAAAATATCCTTGAAATCAACAAAAGAAAGGGAGGACAACTTAGGAAAACAAGATTTTAGTATTGCACTAACTCAAGAATAGTGTGCATAGGTCACTTTTAATTTTTGTATTTATTATTTTCGTTTTCAATACACCAAAGCAGTCTATTACACAGCCCATGAGTGTTGCGATAATCTCACAACTAAACCCCATCTTTGGATTCCATTTCTCCCTCCCTCCCTCCCTCCCCCCACCCTTAACCCCAACCCCCAATTTTACTGTTTGAGCTGCTACTTTACATACTAGAAGATACATTTCAAGACAAATTATAAAACTGAAAATTTTACTTTTTGGGCTTATTGTCTATACAGAAAATAAATATCAAAGGGGGGAAGTGATTTTCTATCTATATTCATGAGACTGATAGTTATGTAGTTGATAATTGTAGAGATGTGAAAGAATGTCAAGAATAAAGCAAAACTGGCTCTGAATGACTTCCTTGAATGTTCATTCCTTTCAATCTCCCTCCGGTCTCTGCCCCTGGCATGCGAGTTCCTTCAACTTTTTGTGTGTGAACTGAATCCATTTGGATAATCTGTTAATACAAATTTCCATAATATTGTCGATATATTGTTTATAGTGAACTTAGGTGCAGTTTCCGATTTTCAGTTTGCATTCATGTTAAAATTTCCATTTTAAATAATAGATATAAATTATAATTACTCGTTTCCATTAGATTCCTTTCCAATAATCCCTTTTTTGTTAAATTTTATAAGAATTAAAATTGTATTAGATGAAACCTAACTTCCAAAGCAAGTTTTAAAAATTAAAAATCACAGTTTTTGCTTACCCTGAATATTTCTTAAGTTTGTTTCCTCTGGTTTTGTCATGGACATAACATAGATCTAGCTTTACCTTTTTTAACATTTTATAAATAAATAAAAAGAAACTTTCAGGCCTGCCAGGCCTGTGGCCGCGATGGAACAAAAAAACTTTTGCCAGCTGAGCTGTGCCTGGGCCAGCAGGCAGCCCAACTTTGGCAATCTAAATAGAGGCTTTATGGTCCAAACACTGCCTGGCTTACATGTCTAGGCAATATGCAATCAAACATTTACTTCCCTTGTTAAAAAATTAACAGAAAGTTTTAAGCGAAAGAAATAACAAGACATTGAACAACCAAAAAATTAAAATAAATTACCTGCAATGCCAGTCCATACCCCCCATTTGCATCTTGTTCAAAGTAAAGGAGCTGAAAATCACATGTAATAGGTTCGTTAGCACTCAAAATGTCTGCATGTGCATGCATTTCAAATATAGGTGGCTAAATACATTTCTTTACAAGAAAAATGTGGACACGTTATGAATATGATATTCTATAGAAAATGCACCTTAAACTTGCTTTGCGCAGCTGAAGTAACTCTAACTACAATCCCTGCCTCAGCTTGTTCCTCGTTAATAGTTACACCAAAGTAGTGAGCACATTGCTTTTCTACCTGTTAAAATAAAATTAAAATTATTAAGCAGGAGAAAAACAAAGCACACATGCATCCTACTAAAAGAATTCTGTACCTTTCCACTGACGGAAGTTCCGATTGGAAGAGGTCTTATTGTAGCAGTTCCATTTAAAGCTTCTTCGAGAACATTAGCAGAAACTGTGGTCTTGATCGGGACACCCAGCTTGCTAAACAAGTGGATAAATAAATAGATAACTTAATAGATAATGAAAGCGATACAAGACCTCCTAACTTTGTTATAACAAATACCTGAATAAAGCTGCAAACATTGTGTTGACAGTTCCAAGGTTGGATAAATCAATTTCCATATCCATTCCTTCCACATCAAGCGCCTTATGATTTTGAATGACAAATATATAACCATTTAGTATATACTTAACAAAAATTAGACAAAAGAGCAAACAAAAATTTGAAACAGTGACAAAACAAGTACAAAAAGGATTCGCTTACCAAAAACCTTTTACCAACTGATGTGGCAAGATATGTTGTACAGTTTGCAATAAATTTTTGGGCACGTAGTTAAAAAGTGTAACCATTGATTGCCACAACATAGTTGGTATAAGTTATTGGTAATTCATGTCATCTATGGTATTCGTCGTAGGAATTTTTAAGGGCAACCATGGAAATTGGAATATTATAACGAGAAAGCATGTCAAAGTCCAGGTGCTCTATAAATCATAAACCTTCCTCCTATTTAAGCTTCAACCCCTAATGAAATATAGTAAGTTACCATACTATGAAAAATGAAATTACCTAAATGTAACTTAACAACTATGCTGAGAAACATTTCGATCTTCACCTATGATTAGACTTAGGCCCTGTTTGGGCTCCATTAAAATTAAATTTTTGGGAAAAAAGTGTTCGCAAATAGTGATTTTTTGAAGAATATGTGGTTAAAAATAACGAAAAGCTTTGGGAGTACATTCAACATTATTTTATATGAACATGTGCGGTTGAAAATGAATTATGAAAAAATGTATTTTTGAAAAATGGAGCCCAAACATGGGCTTAAAAAGAATTATCATTGCAAATTCATAAAATATTTATTTCCAAGTAGCCATGGGTGGCAAAGTGGCTTTGTTACCTATTCCATTAGGAACCGAGGTTTTTTGGTACATCACATCCATGCATTTATGATTCATGTCACAATATAGATACTCCCGGAAGGTGGTTCTATTTGGTTGTACCTCCCATTAGACGCTGGATAAAGCAAATTTTGATTTTTGAATAACTATTATCACATACTACAGCATAGCCAATAATATTTCCAACTTCTTAGCACAATGGTTGACTAGAGCATGTTTGAGTGGGCTTATAAGTTGGTCAAACTAGCTTATAAGAATCAAGCCCACCCAAACATGCATGTCTTAAAAATAAGATAGCTTATCTTGTAGCCAATTTAGGCATGAAAATTAAGCACCTGAAGCCATACTCATTTGGTTTATTTTTAAGATTGACCAAGTGAAATACTATTTTTCCCTTTCCCTTTTACAGAAATTACAATTTTGTCCATCACTTTGTATTAAGAAATCGTTAAATAACATAAAGGGCGTTTCGGTAATTCATCATATAGATTTCGCTAAAATTAGATATATCCCCAAACATAAATGGCTTAATATAAGTATAAGCATATGTTATCAAAACATAAATGGATTTAGAGGGTGTTTGGTGGGGATTAAAATTATATTTTTAGTGTATTGTGATAGATGTTTTTGAAATATGTGGTTGAAAAGATGTTTTACATATTAAGGAGCTTATCTTTTTTCTAAGCCCACCTAAACATGCTCTATCTCTATCGTCGAGCAACCTAACACGGTAGAGTAGCAAGTCAAAAAGACTTTTCATTGTATAATCTGGTAATTAAGTGTGATGCGGAGGATAGCCTGAGTATATAACAAAATATTAGCATTATTTACATAGAAAGGTTACTGTTATTTTTAAAGCCACAACCTGGGGGTTGCTCATATGATTTGTCCCAGCACGACTTCCTAATGGCCTTGAGATCCATCACTCATCCTATCAAATTAACTAAGTATTTACATTCAGTTTGAGATACCAACACATAACCCTCAGAATTTCAAATGATCCTTGGATGATGTATGAGGCCTAACGGAATAAGTCTCACATCACCAAACAAGATATCCCGCTGTAAAACAAAATCCTTTATACCCAATCATCATAGTTAACATAATATCAGTAAGGGGAGTTTGAATTTTTTTCCCCAGAAAGTGGGTGCAGGAAAGATCTTAATAATAGAATGTGAGGTAATTGAAAAGACAAAAAGTACCTCAAATCCTGCATTATCATATTGCCTCCTTTTCTCTGGATCAGATAAAATGCTATATGAATATGCAACCTCCTTGAAAAGCTCTGAAGCCTCAGGGTTGCTAGAATTCTTGTCTGGATGGTACCTGTCCGCCACTTGGATTATTAATTAACCAATCCAAGAAATCTCCTTGAACAACATTGATCAATATTCTTGTTTTTTCCCGTTGTTGTTTTTATTTTTATTATACTGCAGAGATTATGAGGGGTCACAATAGACGCCAGGACCTCGATATTGTTGTTATAACTTTGATAAAATGTTTCTGAAACCAAACGCGTGACTACTATTATCCTGGAACGCATTGGCTAACGAATTAACTTCAGGGTCAAATCCCAACCAACCACCCAAAAAAAGCATCGTTTAATCAGTACAAATTAATTCAGCAGCCAGTTGAACTATTATCAGAGACTAATTAGAAACTCAAAATTTTCTCATGTACAAACTTCATGTATCAAATATCTAAGAGTAATTACTGTAGATGTTTCTGCAGAATAATGTGATAAACAACATACCAATTCAACACAAAATTACTGTACAGTTTAGGGTTATAAAGTTTGTCATAGTCTTGAGAACATACATACAGACAACTACTACCTCTCATTCACAGGTTTTAGACAGAGCCCCATTGGAAGAAGGAAACGGAGCCCCTAACAAAGCATCTTTTACTTGAAACTTCAGACAGCTCTGGTAAAAAGAGGGGAAAAATAGCCTAAAGCCAAAAAAAACTATTCTACTCAAAAATCAGTATAAGCCCATGTTTGACTCTCTTTATTTCAAAACTCTTTATTTCTCGTACTCATTTTCAACAACACATTCACATAATAAAATATTTTACATGTAAACCCAAAAAATTTCCATATTTTTTAACCACACATTTTCCAAAAAAAAAAAAAAACTATTCAAAACATCATTTTTCCCCCAATTTTTCTTTATAATGGCCATCAAAGAGAGGCTAAAGTAAAAACATCTATTTTCTCTGTAAATCATTTTTTGAACAATTAAATTCGTAAAGGAACATATATAATAGCACTTCCATACAATTTGATCGTTTAATAATAGCTTTCATACCTCTTGTGATTTTAGTGGTTTTTGGCGAGTCATATTCTTTTAAGCCTCCATTAAAACTTCTCCAGCAAAGAGAAAACTTCATCTTGATTTAATTTTAATCATTAGGCTATTCTATTTAAACTAAATGAACCCCGTTTTAGGAATCACACTCTATTGAAGTAAATATTCACCTGAAAATTATAGGATAAGTCTAGTGGTACATAATTTTTATCCATAGAGGTTCACATAACACTCACATGGCGTGGCATTTTTATCCATAGGGGTTCACATAACACTCACATGGCGCCACGCCATGTGAGTGTTATGTGAACCCCTATGGATAAAAATTATGTACCCATAGGATTTTGAACATCATCCCTTTCACATGAGTAACTGTATTCCATGAATATTGATCTTAACCTGAGTCATCTCCAGATCAACATAAAGCACCCCAGAAAACAACTCGCAATAACTTTGGAAGTACGTAAAGTAAAAAATAATCAATCACCAATAATTGCTGCACTTTTAGATAATTCAACAAAAACAAATTTAAGTTTCTAACTAAATCCAAATTGTCCTATTTAGCATCAATGCACCACAAACACAAAATACAAAATGCATAACTTGGATATAAAAGGACGAATAAAAAATCCATATATACCAACCTTCAACCACATGTAACACAGAATTTCTATCTACACCGCACCTAATAAACCTGAAATACTAAAAAATTAATATAATGTAGTAACTAAAATAACCAATTTGAAACATACTTCAGAGCAAGCTTTCTGTAAGCAGTCTTGATTTCCTGATCAGAAGAATCCCTTGACACAGACAACACCTCATATGGGTCCCTCCGTGTGGCCAGCGCCAGCAGGCCCTCCTTTTTCAAATCCCCCATTTTATCCCTCAATAAACTTTACCTCTTCTCCCTTTTTGATTTCTACCTCTTCACCCTTTTTTATTTCTCTCTCCCTAGAATTCACCTCTTCTCCTATATTTTCTATTCTTTGCTTTTTTCTAGTTTCACCAATATCATCCTATAAATTTAGCTTGTGTCTTTTCGCTAAATCTCAATAATATCATTCAGACAATATCTTTGCAATTTATATCCCGTACAGAAAGTACTCTCGTCTGTAAATCTGCCAGCACAAACAATTCAAGAAAAAAAACATCATTAATGAATTGTGAAAGTTCTCCCAATGAACAAGTAAGAAATTCTGGCCCCAAATTTCAAAGCATTGGATCGCTTAAAATTCTTATTGGAACTAGTGCAAAATCATTCAATAATCAATACATCCCAGAGTAACAATTAAACAAAGTCTTTTATGACATGTATATCATACAAAGATTTCAAATTGTCAATATATCTATCATTTTATACAAACAAAACAAAACACGCTCACAAGCTGACAAGCGGATACATATATGTTGATATTACATGTAAATAAATAATAATAAAAACTAGGGTTTTGGGAATATTACATGGATTGCGTGAACGGAGGAAGAAAATGAACACGGAACAGTGNTGACAAGCGGATACATATATGTTGATATTACATGTAAATAAATAATAATAAAAACTAGGGTTTTGGGAATATTACATGGATTGCGTGAACGGAGGAAGAAAATGAACACGGAACAGTGTATCCGCTGTGAAAACAAAAATGGCGTTAATTGAACCCAAAATTTAAGTATGGATAATTATTGCAAATCAAACTCTCGAAGTGAGGAATTGCGTGTCTGGGCGAGCGGGCGAGCGG
>CAIGRN010056593.1:0-11770 GCA_903798345.1 Fraxinus anomala
CCTTATTTTGTTCACCACTTTCATCAACCTATCTAAGTAATCTTTAACAGATCCAGCCTCCTTCATCTTTAGTGTCTCATATTCCCTTCTAAAGTTGAGAACTTGCATTTACCTTATCCTTGTATTTCCCCTAAACTCCTCAAGTAACCTGTCCAAGCCTCCTTTGCTGTTTTACAAATAATGATCATGGTAAAGATTGCATCAGAGACTGCTGATTGAATACAAGACAAAGCCTTAAACTTTTTTGCAATCTCCTCACAATGTTGCTTCAGCTGAGCTATAGTTGGATTTACTCTAAGTGGTGGTGGCTCTGCTCCAAAATCTGTGATTTTCCTTTGATCATAGGCTTTCAGATAAGCTTTCATCTTAATAGCCCAAAAATCGTAGTTCTCACAGTTGCTTCAGCTGAGCTATAGTTGGATTTGCTCTAAGTGGTGGTGGTTCTATTCCAGATTATGTGATTTCCCACAGATCATAGGCTTTCAGATAAGCCTTCATGTTTGCAGCCCAAACATCTTAGTTCTCACCTGTAAACATTGATGGTAAAGGTGCTGAGAAACCACCTGAAGCCATCTTCTTATCGATATGATGAAAGGTTTGAATGATATTACCGGATTGTACAAATCTTACCGGTTTTTTAAGTTCTTACCGGATTTGTGGTGCTTACCGATTTTGATTGAATTTACCGAATTTACATGAACTTACCAGATTTGATAGGTCTTACCGGATGGTGAAGTTACCAAATTTGCACAATTCTTACCGATTTTGACATAACTTACTGGATTTGACACAACTTACCGGATTTAAATCTTACCACATTTGCTTTGAACTTACCGATTTTAATAGACCTTACCGTATTTGCAAAGCATACCAGTTTTTTCTTACCGGTCTTGCTCTATTTTTCAGCGATTTCCAACTTTTCTAAGATCGATTTTTAAACTCTGATACCACTAAAGGAGAGTGAACAAACAAGAGGAGAGGTAAAAACTTAATTTTCATCACACTTCAATGGTTTTACACGGCAACATATATAGCCATGATTTGATACAAAAATACTTTCTATCACCAACCATGCTACCTACTTCCACTAAGCCATACTTGACAACACTTTAATTTGTAGTAGGTTCAAATTAGCCTAACTTTATATCATTACATTGAGTTAGACATAAAATAAAAACATGTGACTAAATGGTAACCAAAAATAATTGTAAAGTGACAATAAAAGTGTCACTTACACGACTTCATTCAACAATTATCAGACCAGAGAGCAACATGACGAGTCTGTCAACATCCTCACTCTTGAGTATCTTCAAAATTGAGTTCCTCTTCCTTGGACACGATTGGACCACGTGACTCATAATGTCTTCTATTTGTTTCTCGTCCTTGCCCATTTGATACTCATCAGCTGAACTATATCCAAACCAGTCATTCCATTCCTCTAAATTGTCAAGAAAGATAGAGTAAATTGAATGTATCAAATTCTTATATAGTGATTTGGAAATAGATAAAAGAAATACTTGACGATAGGACAAAATACCATTGACAAGAAGAAATTTGATTCTATAACAAACAACCTTAGAAAGTAAGATCCTCACCCGAGTCTAGATCATCAACAATGGTCTTCGTGATGGATTCAGAATGATTAACATCAGGTCTTCTCCCACTTTTGGTGATGAACGACCATGTTGTCTCTGCTCTCTGCTTCAGAGCTTTCCTTGAGGTTCTTTGTTTCTTTTCCTTGAGATGATGGAGATCTGTCAGCCAATTCAAGAAAATAAGATATTGGAACAACGGATATATTCCAAGTCAACTATTTGCAACTAATTTTCTTGGACGATCTATATACACAAGACAAATGCACGATGCACACACTCATGACAAACGTACATACATACACACAAACTCAGAGAAAGAGATGGAAAAATGCATGAGAAACTATAGATATTCTATCCAGCATAACTTTCTTAGGCTTCCGACGAATTGAAAGAAATATGAAAACCCATGCAATCAGCATAAAAGCTTACCTTCATGTTATGGGCCTGACATTGATCTCTATGAGCACGTTTGCCTTTCTGCTTTGAGCTTGACGAGCTAGATCTCTTCTTTGTATAAGAAACTATGTCTTACACGACCATCCCGAATGACCTTAGTGGACCTGACACGTGGCATGTGCTGATAATAGACAGCTAAGTGCCGGACCTACCAAGGCAACTTTGACCTGCTTTGAGTGTAACATATTTTTATAAAAATTTTGACAAAGTTTTCCTTGTAATATGGACTAAAATCACCTGAACAATAATCTATTTCCTCAAACTTGTACATATAATTTAAAACAGGGTACACCAATCCCTCAAAACACAAACTATTCAAAATACAATACTCGTAAATTGACCTTTACTATCATTTACAAATGAAAGTCCCCAAAAGCACTAAAAATACCAAATATGGACCGAGCCCATGATATGGATACATAAATTATGTATTAACATTTCTGACAGAAGATGCATGTATCTCAAAAGAAATATGAACTATATAAACTGACAAAATGAGTCATACAACTACTGACAATGCGCGGCTCAACTCAGTAGATCGACAGGCTCCAACGCTGCTCAACTCAACTACTATTGGATAAGGAAAATGGTGACAAAATATGTGAGCTTGTAACTCAGTGAGTGTATATTTCGCAAATAAGTATAGTTTTTCTATTTATGTAAACTTTCTGAAAACTCTTACTTATGCTATTATAACTTTAAGAAAATTTGAAATCTGATAATACTTTTAAGATCAAAGCATTGGAATCATAGAATTCTTTACTCTTTATTCTCAATAAACAACTATAAGGTAAAACAGATATAAGAAATATGATATCAGTAAATATGAGTGATAATATCTTTTCACAGTACTATAAGTTGAAATATTTACTCTGTAAACTAAATAAACTAAAAAATGTAGTTTGAAATCTGATAAGCTGTGTAATACTGAAAAATCACACAAAAAAAGTACCCAGAATAACAATACTCATGTATCGATTAATACCGATATACATGGCAAAGCTATTCAATTCTGAATTTCTGTAATTCTGGTCATATGTGCGCACAGCTACTCGAAGGCTATAATCTAGTCATATATTATGGACACATATTCACAATAGTGCAGAGCTGGAAATCACAATAATGGTTACACAATGTGGAAACACACTCACACCAGTGTAGGTAAAATCATCTGGGTACTTTCCGATGGTTTTAAAAATAACTTTAGATACGTTGAAACATATTAATATAATGTGCCATTGAAATTATTTATCTGAACTGAATGTAACTTTTAAAAGAACTAATTATAAAATTCATTTTATTCTGAAAATCATATTGTCAATTCAATTATAAGAAATAGGTAACTTTCTATTCTACTATAAATTTAGTAAAATACTTACTTCTAAAAAATAAGTTTTTCCACTCACTCATGACAAGCTATAGTTTATGATGGTCGGTAAGTTTTTCCAATTACTTCGTCACAACCTGAAATACAATACAAAATAATTAATTTAACCATTACCAAATGAAGAAACCTTAATATTTAATTATGGAATACTTAAACTAGATTTTTCGATACTTGAATAAATTCCCCAAAATTTCTTTAATAAATTGGAGCTAATTCTACTTTCTAGTCTATTCACTTATCTTTAATTTATCACAATTACCTTCATCCCAAACATAACAGCAATTCCTTCTTCAAATATAGTGAAAACTAGTAACCATAATTCAACCAATATAACTTTCATCTTGTTTCATAAATTCATGCTTTCAAGTGAGTAATCTCATCAACAAAACATTTCCACAAACTATTTTTACTTCATAACCCGATGAAAATTCTAGAATTTGCTAGAATTGCTTACCTTGATTCAAATAAAAATTTATCAATAAAGTAACTTGAGAAAGAAATTATACTCCTTCCTTTAAATCTAAAAATTACACCAACAACTTAGGACCTTAAAATTTAACATCACCATTCCATAAAACAATTGCTTCTTTACCTCATGAAGAAATGAACTCGAACTCAAACTTCTAGTAGTTGGCACCTAACTTTCTTCCTTCTTTTCCTTTTCATTTCCATTTTCCTTTCTTTCCTTTTGTTTTTCTTTCTTTCTCTGCTTCCCACCGTTTCAGCCTCTTCTTTCTGTTTTGTTTCCTCAGCTTTTTGTGTGTGTAGAAAAAAATGAAAAAAATGGGTTTTGAATGACCAAATTAGTGGAGCACTAACTTAACTTTCCAATTGATATAAAATTAAGTCATTTAAATTCAAAGGATAAAATATTACATCCCAACTTTAAATTTAATCCGCCTTGAACCCTTAATTATTGTCAATTGGAAAATAAACCCCAAGAAAATAATTTATTCCTCATAAGTCTCTATTTGACTTTGACTTTGACTAGTCACATATGACTTTGAAATAAAATAATGACTTTTAACTGGTATAAAATAAGGTGTAAGTAACAGTGATAATGTAATTTATCCATTGGGTAGCAGTATTTTTCAAACTTACGGTTCCACTAGCTTCAAAATTTAGTGATTCAAAGTGGCAAAGATGCTCTTATTATCCAGCCTTGTTTTCTCTTCACCATCCTAGTACAAATATAAGAAGTATGCATGTCATGCATATAAACCATAACATAGAGTCATAGGGATCATAATCAGGAGATTTTATAAGTCAAATTGAACTAAATGAACTATATGATCAACTGTTGAACAGGAAAAATTCCAGTACTCAAAACAAAATATTTCGCTGGATTGACTCTATCTACACATCACCTATCTATATACCTCCAGTGTGTGCATGTGTCGGGATTTGGTGGGTGATGAGAATGTAAAATGCTATATTTTTCATCCATTTATCATATGCTTTTGTGAATAATTGATGCCTAAATGTACTCAGTATTCTTATATTTGATTTAGGTTGCAATTGGATGAATATGGAGGAATTTAGAAGAAACAAGCGAAAAGGACTAAAATGGAAGAAATACAAAGTTCGGGGACTAAAATGCTAATACTCAAAAGTTATGTCGAACATCACGTCCAAATTGGTTTCCAAAAGAGGTCTAATCGAATAAGAAAAATTGTCTTCGTGCGCGAATTTTTTGTCTCTGCACAGTAATCAGTATTTTGGCCATAACTTCAACTTCCGATATCTGAGTGAAGCGATTCAAAGTGAACTGGAAAGCTAACTCAAAAGACCACGATGTTGATCGAAATAGAATTTTTCCAATTCAAACGTTTACTATGCCAAAAATCGGTTTCAATATTCGATTAAAAATCTTGAATATAACTTGTGCAATTGGAAATTGATTTTGATCATATTCCATTCCTTTTTGAGTTCTAATTACATCCAATTGTCTCCTCGAAATCTTCAAAGTATCTTCTTGTGGTTCGAATCAACTATTGAATTTACAATTTGGTCCTCAAATTTTGGATTTTGCCATTTTCGTCAATTTTCGCTTCTTTCTTTCGTTTTCTCATTCAACCCTTGAGTTTTACTTATATAATATAAAATACAACAATTTAAGATATATTTTGTCAAAAGAACTACCAAATATCGATATTTTAGGCCTCGAGTAAGTGTATAAAATACATTTATCATAAGTCAATCATCCTTGGGTACTCATCGTNTATAATATAAAATACAACAATTTAAGATATATTTTGTCAAAAGAACTACCAAATATCGATATTTTAGGCCTCGAGTAAGTGTATAAAATACATTTATCATAAGTCAATCATCCTTGGGTACTCATCGTTTGAACCCCTTTACGAGTTTACTAGAGACGCTTTGATCCCTAGAGGACATATTACATTAGCCATTGATATAGATGAGAAGCCAACTGTATTCTACGTATACATGGACTTCATTATTATGGATAGCAGGTGTACATACAACGGGATCCTTGAAAGGCTCGCCTAGAAAAAGCTAAAAGATGTGACATCTATCCACTACTTATTCTTAAAATTTGAAACTCTAAAAGAGATAGCCATGGTTAAGGGAGATCAAGTAGCCACGCGAGAGTGCTACCTTAGCGCTTTATGGAAAGCAGCCCGAAGGGCTCTGCTAATCAATACCACCCTGACAATTGAAGGAATTCAGGAAAGCAAACATCTGATGCTTTAAAATACGAGTTGAAAAACTTATCTGCCAGTAAAGATAGTTTTGCAAGTACTGGGGGAAACATGGTTGAGAAATTGTGAAACCAAAGTTGGGCTTGGAACACGGTCGCAGCAACTCTGTGAACAAAAAGTTGAAAGGTGAGCCTCTTTTTACCTACTATGAAACTTATTACTAGTGAAGTTAATCTTGTCACTATTTCCATCATTAAGGGCTTCCACCGAAGGAACTATGCTGGAAGGCAAGACTTTGTCTGCTAAAAAAGCTATACTTGAGAGCGAGGTTTATCTCGCCAACGAAAAAGTGTAAACGCAAAAGTTACTTTGGCAAGGAGAGCTGGATTGAATCCTATCCAGTTACAATCGAAAATTGTAAAGGGCGAGCCTATGGCTGTTTTTAGTTATAAATTGTCATGACAAAAAGTTATTGTGAATAAAAATTGCGATAATGTTGTTTCAATGGTATATTTTATTACATAACAAAAATTTAAATGGTCTATATCTTACAAGTTAGGTTACAAAATTATTTACAATTACACAAAATATGGTTGCTGGTAAGAACAAACAAACAAACATGCAAAGCGAAACCAAAATGTGATATCAAAACCAGTAAATAGTGTAACACAAACTCATACATAAACCAAAAAGAGAAAAAACACTAAAAGATCCCAATGGCACCAAATACATTATTCCAAAATTGAATAAAAGGCTGGAAAGGCCACCATTTGCTATAAGCGTCAGCTAGCTCAACTATAGTAAACAACCTTACGTAGAAGAATAATATTGGAATCTACTGGCTGAAAAGGCTCAACGTAAAAGAGCAAAAACATATGAAGCCCTTGGCACTAACATAGGAACTTCAAAAGACGAGGAGTTGTTGGCATCCTCTTCGCAAACCTCTAAGAAATTAATGTTCTATTCAGGATGAAATTACCTAATAATATCAAGAACTCTAATTCTTTCTTCCTGCATGGAATCTTCAAAAAATTTCAGCTCATAAGTCATTTTGTCAACTACTGCAAACTCCAAAATAGAAAGTCTAGCTTCACTACCTTCTGACTTTTGAAGGAATAAGATCGGTTCATCATGCGCCAGGGTACTACCATCTTTTATTGTAAGGAAATAATCAATTTTAGCCACTTAGAGTTCCTCCTTCAGCTTACTAATTTCGCCCATCTATCCATTTTGAATAAGCTTGATTATCTAACCAAGTTTGCATTAAATCTGAGGCAAACCTCCTGATATCAGCTAAAAGAGCAGCGCTTCCCTTAGCGTATTCCTGAGCACTTCATCACACATTTTGTATCGTGATATATCATCCTCAATTACATCCAGTTTTGTTTGGAGTACGTTACATTCTTCCTCCAAAGTTCAGACTGGGGTGGGTGTGGGTTGGGTTGGGTTTTTTACTCAACCCAAACCCAACCATACATGTTCGGCATGGCATAAAATCAACCCAACCCAATTACTTATTTAAACCCAACCTAGCCCAATCAAGTTCATTCAGTTTGGGTTGGGTTGGGTTGGTTGGTTTGTAGTTCACCTTTTGTTCACGATCCACGATGAAGACAACAAGTCAATATTGTATTAACTGGGCTAGCATCATTGATCGATATAAACAATTACGGCATGAGTTCCTAAAATTGAACACAGTAATAACTATAAGCAAGCATTGCATTGGCATAAAGATGTCAAAAGAGTTCACATGATATATACCATAAGAGCCATAAAAAGAGAATTGCAGACACCAGACTTCAAAATCTACTACAATCAATAAGAGATATAACAAGAGAAAACATAACAAAAAAATTTGTTGGCACCAATCATCACAAAATACTAAAAACAAAATGAAATATTACAGTCCTCCAGAGAAATTAAATTTTCATCCAAATTCTAAATAGTTAATGTGAAGCAATGAAGCTGCTGGCAAAAAAAAAGTGGAGAAATGGAAGTCGTTGGTAGAAATGAAATTGGGAAGCAATAAAGGAGTGTCAAATGAGCAAAATTGAAGCATCAAAGAAGCTCTGAAATTGGAAACTGACAAAAAAAATTACCTGGAAACTAATCACTTATAGTTGGGCCCTTGATCATCTTCAGTTTTAGAATTCATTGATTCTAAAAGTTCTACAAAAAAGAAAGTGATTAAGTTGACAACAAATAGTTAGAAATAACTCAAAATAATAAAATTGCTTAATATTATATATATTACCTTCATCCAATTGGTTGTAGTGCTCAACATCTTCCATATAGAAACCATTAAAATTCGGAGAAGCTTTCAACCAATTTTGAATGTATACTAAGATCTCTATCATAAGGATCAAGGATCCTTCCTCCGGTACTAAATGCACTTCCTGAAGCAACGGTTGAAACTTGAATTGCCAACACATCCGTAACTAAACTGGGCAAAACACCATACTTATTTTTGTTAACCTTCCACCAATCGAGAATATCAAAGTCCTTGTTCTCTATGCTTTTACGAGCATTCAATAAGTATCTTTCCACATCATTTTTTTTATCTCAACACAATCTTTTACTGCTTATTTTCCCATAAATCTGGAACGACTAGCATCACTCAAAGAAGAACTACCTTTATCTGAATTGAAATAATTCTCAGTTGATACTAGACTACTTCCACAAACACCTCGACAATTCACATACCACTCTTAAATATACATCAAATTGGTTTTCAAAAACTTCATCACACTACTAACAACTTCCCCGTCCAAGTATAGATCCCAAAACAATATTCAACACAATCCATTTTGTATCTGGGATCAAGGATATAAGCAAAAAGCAACAATTGAGTCACATTTCCATTTTACCCCAAAAAGTATCTAACTTCTTTTTCATGTTAGTCGCCATTTCACTGAACAAGAAATTGCCACGTAATCTTCATTCATCCAATTTGATGACAGGATTACATATTTCATGAAGATAAGCACAAGCACTAACACGCAATGACACGCTAAAAGTCAAAGTCACATTAAAGAAATTTTTAAGAAACTTGACAAAAACATCAATTTTCCCAATCTAAACTTGAAGGAGGTCCACTCCTTCTACCATCATCGTCCTCTCGAAAGTAATGCAAATACTATGCATCCCCTTCTTCTAACCTTTCAAAAAAATTTCAAACTTCAATGCCGTTTCCAACATCAAATAGGTAGAATTCCACCTAATTGGAACATCTAGAAACACAATGGACTTGCAATCAATCTTCTCTTGCCTTGCACACTCTTTCAATTTCTCATATCTAGCAGGAGAAGATTTAACATATTTGATTGCATTACGAATATTCACAATATAGTCATGTGCTTCTCTCAAACGAGAGTCCTATGAGATGAAGCCTGAAATTGAAGACATGCAACACTACAAAATAGTCTAAAATCACGAGTTTCAATAAACCTAAATGGTAATTCATCTAGCACTATCATCTTAGCACAAACAACCCTACACTCTTTCTTACTCCGGCCAACAGCTATAAGATTGTTCCCACCACCCTCATTTTTCTCAAAAGACAAGAATTGTTTGCTTTTTATCTTGCAATCTACCAAGGCACTTCTTACAATTATTTGTCAAATGGCTACCCAAAGTACTTGTACCACATTTCTTAGTACTACAAATATAATCAACTTCACAATAATTACACTTACACCTAATATTTGGATCATCCCCTGAGCCTAATAGTGTAAAATGGTCCAAGACATATGAAGCCAGTCTATTAGATTTTCGCTTATGTGACGTTAACGGTGCACGTGGAGGAAGATCTGATAGCAAATCATCTGATGGTGCTGCTATGTCATTTTCTTCACACATATCTACATCTATTGTGTCCATATAGCCACAAAAAAGATTAATAGAAATGGGATAGAAATCATACAAAAAAAGCAGCCATGTACCACTTTGTTTATTATTATTATTATTATTTTTTTTTTGGAATGAAACAATAAATCTAACAAGTAAACTAGTATGAAAATACAAATTAATACATCTACAAATAAATTATACTAGTAAACTAGTATGAAATGGGATAAAAATCGAACAATACGATTCACTGTTCAAATCTTAATACACATAGTTGCCTAATTACATCGGCCAAAACAGCATAATAGAACAAGATTAGGCCATTTCTCAAGTTCAAAATGCTACCAAATCATGTGCAGAGAACACAAAAAATGATGGTTAATTTGAAAATATTAATGAATGAATGAAAATGATAACATACAATTTCAAGAAATAGCCTAGAATAGTGGCTCGGCTCGGCTCGGCCCATCCACCCATGAGCTCGGCTCGTCACTTGCTCGGCTCGTGCTCAAGGGTCGAGCTCGGCTCGGCCCACGAGCTCGTGAACGCACGAGCCCAGCAAGCCCACGAGTTTTTTAAAAATTTTTTTTTTTTTAACTTATTCCTTCACAATTTTTAATGAGCCCAAGAGCTCGGCTCGTGGGCTCGTGAAATTTAGGCTTGTGGGCCATGCCCATGATCTCGACGAGCTCCGTCGAACATCCGCTCGGCTCGGGCTCGTCGAGCTGCCCATGAGCCGAGCTTTAACGAGCCAAGTCGACGTGCTACTCGGCCATTTTGCCACCCCTAGCCCAGAAAACTATGGGTACTTTTCACTTTTTCAGATTTTTTGACTCATCAGAGAAGTTGAAAAACGAAAACAGGCAGCATAAAAATCTCTAATAATGAAGAAATAACGAAAACCTTGAAGAAAAATAAAAATAAAACACAATTTCTTGAAGAAGATCGAGGACTTACCATTTACTGGTTACAGGCACTTTTGAGTTTGCGACGAGTGATCTTGGACAATCAAAAGATTCAAAACAACAAAAATTGAAGACTATCGGTGACCTTTGATCGTGGACTATTGGCGACCGGCGTCGGCAACTAAAAACTGAAGCTCGGTGTCGACAATTTGATGAGACAATAGGAGAGGTGAGAGCGAGATGGCATATCATTAGGTCAGCGTTGTGTTTTGTTTGTGTCTTGTGACTTTTGGTTAGAATTTGAGTCTTTAAAAAAAAAAAAAAAAAAACCTAAGCGGGTTAGGTCGAGTAGGTTAAATCAATTTCTCACGGGTCAACCCGTGACCCGACCCGACCCTCCTTCGTCAACCAAAACTTTAACCCAACTATAAAATAATAATAAAAAAATTTGTTCGAATTGGTTTGGATTTTGCCAAGCCCTACCAACATGTAATCAAAATAATCTAACTCTATTCTTGTTTGAAATACAGACTATAAAAGTAGAGTAATATTATTTAGTATTACTAGTGCTTAACACTAGTTTAGGTAGCAATACTAATATCATTAAATTATAAGCTCAATTAAATGAACCACATAATTTCACCTTTATTTGAACGTATCACATGTCACTTAGATCAGTGTTCATAAAAGTAAAATTAGAAGTTTTACACGCGCATAATTTTACCTTATATCCCTCATTCTCTTAAGAGAGTGAATGTGAGATGCAATATTCATTTTTGCCACATTGGTTTTCACACTGATCTGGTTTGAAATCGATTTGGTACTGTTGCATATGCCGACTTAGTTATTATATAATATAATATAATAATAATAAAAAAATTTACAAACCGACTTACCACTGATATACATGCAAAT
>CAIGRN010056594.1:0-15714 GCA_903798345.1 Fraxinus anomala
TATTTATTTATTTATTTTTAAATTACTAACACTCGAGGAATTCTTTAGAAACACCTCTCAGGCAAGTGTTCGACAAAACATGTCATGTTATATATAGAAAGTTACAAAATTAAGATTTCTTGTATGAATCTAAAATTTTAAAGAATTTAAATCAATGTGTCTGAGTCTTACTTTTTTAAAAGTCAAGTGTTAGTGTGTTGTGTCGGTGCAACTTAGGCGTAGCCCCCAACCCCCACCACCCGTGCAAGTTTTTGTTGATCTTCATATATTGTATTTATTCTCTGGCAATGCAGTTTTCATTTAGCATAACATATTGGAGGAAAAAACTTAGATTACGGTATCTTTATTGCTTTTGATTTATATCCGAAATCTAGTATCCGTGGAATAGTTCTTTCTTGTGGATTGTGCCTTTATGGCATGTCTTTAATGTGGGAGATATCTAGAATCTAGGGTGTACATTTTCTTTATATTGCAGGTTGTCAAATACTGGGCGGAAAAGGGTGTATCTGGGTTCACGGTTTATAAATTTCGACTGAAGCGGCTTGATGGACAGCCACCATTGACGACAAATCAGGTATTTTTGCTAATTGACTAATATTTCTGCTCATGTCCACAAAGTCAATTTTCCCCTCCCCCACTGAAAGATGTGAACTATACAGGACTTCATATAATTCGGAGTGCTAGTATCTATTGCTTTGGTTGAATAAATATGCCCTCTGTTCTAATTTCTTGTTCACATTTACCTTCATGATGTCCAATAATTATAGTCTGCTTTGAAATTTAAAAGAGCATTATGGAGTTTGAGAGTGTATTTTCTCATAAAAATGATAAGTTTGTTTGTTGTAAGCTCACAGTCCTGACAGCTGCATTTGAATGGAAATATATACATATTTTGGTACATGTTATTTTTAGGTCCTTTTAAAAGTTAGGATATCATGTGGGAGTTAACTATCAAGGTGCAAGCTGAACATATCAGTACATGGGCATGTAATAGTATAAAATATAGCTGTAATTAGTTAGTCACCAGAGACTGGTTAGAATATAGCCATTTAATGATCAGTAATAGTCTGTGATGCGCTGACACGCCTTTGGTGTCGGCGAGTCAGTGTTCGACGTATATCGAACACTGATACAATTTGACATGCGTTGGATATGCCTGGTGGCATATCGGAAATTTGTATTGATTTCTAAGGTCCAACATGCCTTTTGACATGGTCGGTGAATTTGGAAAAATTACCAAAAAAAAAAAAAAAAAAGATTAAATGGTCTATTTTTGAAAGAAAAATCAAATGGAGGAGGTGTGTGGTGATTGATGTCCACGGCACAAGTTCCGAAGATGTCTAATATCGCAGGCGATGAGTTTAGACATGGGTGGTGAGATTTGCAGCAGTAGCGCCTGATTTGAAGATGAAACTCTAATTTTCATGGAAGAAACAAGTGTCTGAATTTTTAAATTTTAAGTAAAAGAGGTGCCTTCTAAAAATAGAAGAAACATGGTCCATTATTTAAAAGCCCACATGTACTTAATTGGTGAGCAAGAATGACCCACACTTTTACTTGATTAAATTGTTGTTTAGTCCTTCAATGTAGATGCAATGAAATGAAAACCTTGTTTAAGTTATAAATGGTAAAGTGGAAAAAGTGGAAAAAGTGAAAAACCCGTATTTGTTTTTGATGCAATAAATTTACAAAAAATTATTTGCTTTGCACAAAATATATTAATTAATTAATGTGTCGATGTCGTGTCGTAGCACTAATTTTTTGAAAATTGCGTGTTGGCGTGTCCGACACGTGTCATGCCGAACACTCATGTCCACATAGGTTTATCATAGCTAATAGTATTGAAAAACTTTAGGAATTAAGTTTATCACAAATATTCTGACACTAGTCTAATGACTAATGAGTACTTATCCACTCCATGCATATTTTTCTATTATCATTTGTTTATCTCTTCGCAGGTTTATTTTACTCGAGGCCGTATTCCTAATTCAATATCTGAAATACGCGGGTATGTCAGCATTATATAACAATCTAGTGTCACCTTCTTTCGTTTTCACCTATTGGAGAAGTGAAAATCCTGCCTTTTTCGAGTAATAAGGTTGGTGTGTGAAGACATTACTGGAGGCCAAGAAGATATTCCCATTCCTGTTACTAATTTGGTTGATGATCCACCTATCCCTCCTAAAGGTAAGTTTATTTATCTGTTTTGGTGGTCATTATCGACCGTTCCTGAAATTGTATTTCAAAAGTAAGTTGAATTCCACCCTTGTCTTTCACATTTATATATTTTTTTGTGACTTTTATTTGATGTGGACATCAAGTTCAAGGGACGCAACGGTAATGGATTGTACAGACTGTTGTACTAGTTTACACTGTTGAAACCCTGATCTTTAAGCCAGAGATAGGTTCAAGACTGTGAACTGGTACAATTAAATTCTGCCAGGAATTTAGAGTTGGAAAAATCAATATTATAAACTTAGACTTTCTGTTAAATACACAAACTGGCAAGCTATATAAGTGAAGAATTAGGATAAGCGTTTTACCTGAGAAGTATGAAGAAATGAAGACACAGCCATTCCCGCATCCTATATTGAGCAGCAAACTCATGGGCAAATTCCTCTGTCAAAAGCACTATTCAGGTTGCTAGAACATCATAAGTTGAGTGATTTGGTTAGAGGTGCTGGGTTGGAAGGTTCTGATTAACATGGTATGATGAATGTGCTGAAAATGGCATTTTAGGTATATGCAAAAAATACAAACATATATTAGGAAATAGAATTAACAAATAAGAAAAAAGAGTGGGATTTATTTTGATTTCATTATATCTTCCCATTGATATAAGTCCAATTACGAAAATCTCCATTTCTGTTAATTTTTAAACTTTCAATTTTTCTAGAAACTTTTTATAGATGTATCTGAATTAACATTTGGTCTATTAAATAATGTGCATCTTTAAGGTTCAGTCAGTCAATTCTATGATTTGAGCTTTCAAAGAAGGTGTGTGCATCAATTTACCTAGTCATTAGTAATTAGAACATATGAAAATGAGCACTGTTGATGGAATATACTGTCAGTTATTAGCTCTTAAACTTTATGGATTTGCTGACACTTGGAAATTTTGGCTTTATAGAACACTCTGTGCCAAAAATTACTGCTATTTCTTTATGCCCATGTTTGAGCCCCATTCTCTGTCCTTTTTTCCCATTCATTTTTTTATTGTACTCATTTTCAACCACACATTCTTCAAATAAAATAATATTATACACAAATCTAAAACTTTTCATCACTTTTTCATCACATTCTCCCATCAATCACTATTCAAAAAATACTTACTCCTAAAAAATGGGGGCCAAACACCCACTATATCTTCTCTAGTACTGTTTTCCACTTTTCTCTGAGACATCTATTGGTGAGGCACTATTACACGATATATATTCTCCTCTCTAACGNAAAAACTAATTATTCCTAAAAAATGGGGGCCAAACACCCACTATATCTTCTCTAGTACTGTTTTCCAATTTTCTCTGAGACATCTATTGGTGAGGCACTATTACACGATATATATTCTCGTCTCTAACGTTTCTTTAATAATTATGTGATTTAAACTTTGTAGCATGTCTGTTCCTTTTCAATTTTCACCTCCACTCTGTCCTTGATATTCTTCCAATATTGTTCTATTTTTGGTCTTGAAATAGGTTTCACCTACATCAAGGATATGAAATTTTCTAAGAGTATAAATCTCCATACAAATGCTCCCCCTGGATGCAATTGTCAAGACAAGTGTACAGATCCTAGAACTTGTGCTTGTGCTAAACTTAATGGAGGCGATTTCCCATATGTGCACAGCCATGGTGGAAGGTGAGAAAACTTATTGCAACTAAGGTTCTAAGGCCATTGATAGATAAGTTAGTATATTTTAACAAATGTGCTTCCTTCTTTGGGTTGCTGTGTGCTTTTCACTATGTAAAACATGGTGAAACTTAATAACTTTAAACATTCCGACATCCATGGACGTAAATTGTGTTTTGGATAAAGGAGTTGATATTGGAGCATAAAATTTGGTCAATTAGTAATTAAATGCCAACTTCTTCACCTTTACTTTTCAGTCTCATGCTTGCTCTCCCTTGACAAATCAGAAACTTTCATCGGTATTCTAGTCACCGCGTGGAAAAGAAAAGACATACCTATTTAATCTGTCCAAAATAGTTATTTACTCTTCCGCAATTTCAGTGCTCTGATGTTTCTTACCTACTTATGTTGACAGACTAATTGAGCCAAAGGCTGTTGTGTTTGAATGTGGTCCAAATTGTGGCTGTGGACCTAATTGTGTCAATCGGATATCTCAGAGGCCACCTAACTATCGACTAGAGGTTTGTATGTGCATTCAATTTTTCTTTTCTACTGTTCTCAAAGTAGGTATACCTCTATATCATTTTTGACACTGATCACCAGGTATTTCGTACCCCGAGGATGGGTTGGGGTGTCAGATCCTGGGACTATATACCTTCTGGGGCCCCTGTTTGTGAATACATTGGTCTGCTTATGAAGACAGATGATCTAGACCCAGCTGCTGACAACAGTTATGTTTTTGACATTGATTGCTTGCAAACAATGAACGCGCTGGATGGAAGAGAGGTAAATGTTTCAAGTCTTAATCTCACACTATATACATATATTTTTTATTGAATGTTTTGTTTGGTATTTTGACATTACTTGAGACAAATGCAATTAGATCTTAGTTCGACTCATAATATCAGAAAAATAAGCGCATGCTAATAAGAAATTGACATTGTGTACGCGTTCTGACTTCCATAAGTTTTTGTGCTTTTTACTCGTTCATGTCGTCAATTCCACTCTATTAGTTTTAGCTCATTTGGCTGAACTTAAAAACATTTACTTATAGCAATAGTGTTTTTTAACATGTACCTTCTATTGTCTATATTGTTTCTAATCACTTGAATCTTTTCCTAACTTTCTAGAGACGACTGAGGGATGTAGCTTTGCCATCTCACGTGGGAAAAGTTGACGAGACATCTGAGAGTGTGCCGTTTTGCATTGACGCAGGCCAGACTGGTAATTTTGCTCGGTTCATCAATCATAGCTGCCAACCCAATTTGTTCGTTCAATGTGTGTTAAGCAATCATCATGATATTAAACTTGCTCGGGTGATTCTAATGGCTGCTGACAATATAACGCCACTCAAGGTGCTTTAATCCTCAATCTCTCTTGATTTTTTGAAGCTTCACATGAAGTGCTTATGGATAAGTTAAAAAGTTTTCGTGATAATATTTTGTTATTGTTCATCTGTAGGAACTTACATACGATTATGGGTATGCTCTTGATAGTGTGATGGATCAGGATGGCAAGATCAGACAAATGCCTTGCTACTGTGGAGCTGCAGAATGTAGAAAACGCCTATTCTAATTCAGATTGATTTCATTTCCTCCAAATTCGATGGTATAGACGGAAACTACTAACTATTTCAATTGTCTATGACTCATCATCATTTAAAAACTTAATTTTATTCTGTGTAGAGAAAGCCAGTCAATGTAATTTTTGGAAACTTTGTTACCTTGGAGGTTTAATGAAATTTTCCTATCTGAACAAATATGTTGGAAGAACACGATATTATTTATGTCTTAACACATGGATTAGAATGTATTGAAAGTCTGAAACTATTAAAATGTTCGTATACGTAGATGTTTGAAGTCCATCGGGCGCTTCCATAGGAAATATCATCGTTGGTGGGTGTTAAGTTGGGATCTTCCCACTGGCTTCAGTTAACTTTATTTTAGACAATCTTACGAAGTCAATATCATCTGGGTTTATCATCAATCTAAAGAATGAGAGCCTCTATAGGAGGATCATTACTGGGATTGATTTGTACAGGCGTTTTCAAATACTTGGATTTATTAGCTGCCATTTATAGGGATCTAATTTCAGTAATTACTACACATAGCCTTTCTATGGGGAAGTTGTTCAAGATAGAGGCAAGTATTTATTACAAATTGAATCGAAGGAGACCGTGTGCCAATTGTGATATCTGTCTGCTCTGCACTCGACATTTTGAACTATTGAATGAAAATGGTTACTATATTTGCACGTTAATCCAATTAACATGCAATTTTAATTATTTAACACATTGTGTTATAATCTACTGTCACGTTAAAAACAACTAGACTACCATTACAACGGTCTACTATTACCATCGTCGCCAGTGATCACCATTACCATCAACCACCACTCCTGAACTTTAGCACCACCGCCATAGACGCCACACACTAGGACCACAATAACAAACACCTAAATAATCACCATCGCCACCATCAACACCACCAAAGTGGGATTATTTATTTGGGTTATGTTGTAGAAGTTAGTAGATAGTGCCTTTTATACAGCTTTTATGCAAAAGGTTTACCCTTTCTAGTGAAATTCAATTCAACAAAGAAAGTTCACTTGGATTATCTTTGAATATTGTTAAAAAATTGTTGCTGCAGGGATCCAGAATGGGCTACCTCGAGCTTCCAGAACCAGAATCCTCTGATGTAAGCGGTGGATTACCCAATTACTACCATCACCCTCCAATTGGTGCTGAATTCGAAGATGTCAGGCGTAGAATCTATTGATTCAGCCACATTGCATTCGCACGTGCGGCCTTTACCCTAGATGGGGTGGGGATCTGGTTTAGACAATCAGTAGTATGGTCTTTTCATTGATGGATGTTACATTTTTCCTTCTTGAGGCTTGTTTTACCATTATTATTCTGTAGAAGTTTTCATTTATTGAGCAGTCAAGAAGAAAGTAAACACTCCTGTTCCTTCCAGAATGAGTATAATTTTCATTTTCATGCCAAATTTCTTTTGCAGATTCTCCATTTCCTCTCGCGGGAGGAATGGAGCATATTCTAACAATAGTCTGATTAAATTGTAGAAGCTAAATACAACTTACAGTTCAAGGATTCTTCTACCATGTGAAACTCTGCTAGGCTCGTGGTTAAATTACGAGATCTAAAGCAACTATAATCTTAGTTGTCGATGACTAAAATTGATGTGACAGTTATAGATCAATTGAAGAGAAATTTGACAAAATAATAGTGTTTGATTTTTAGGAATATTGTACATAAAAGAGGATTTTTTTTTTAATTAAGAGGTCGTTTGTAATGTATTATAGAAGAATACTTAGCTTGGCCCCTATTTATAAGCCTTTCAAAAGGAGCTTGCCGTCTCCAATCTCGTCAAGTTACAATGTCTGACCTTGATTCATGTGTCGTCTTCTTGCTTGAAGCGATTTAATTGATATTGAGTTTCACTATACAAAATATTATTTCACGTAGCATGTTGCCTATGTCATGATTGACTGCTGTCTAGACAATGATTACTCTTCTTTAATTGGTGAAAGTGTATTGACGTCGGATGTGACACTTACCTTTTTTTGATTGTTGTTATGTAGGTGTTGACGTCATTGAGAGACTCTTTTAGTTTGATAATGATAGTGTTTACGGATGACAAAGGCCTTGTGGCTAAGCTCATTGGATGGGCCCACGGTCAAACCTCTTGCTGTGACTTAAGGGTTTTATAATTAAACTCTTTTAATCACTCTTTGAACTGGGCTCAAGGTAATTCTAGAGTTCGGACACCAACATTAGCTATTATCTAAAATATGTTTGATTTTTGTCGATATCTCTCTTCCAACATGTTTTACAGGGATTAGACCACTCTTATCAGCAAAATTCTTTTCAGGTTTAGGCAAAACATGTTGACTATTCGAATCATGATTCCCTTAAATTATCTTCAATCGGTTTCATCTTCACTTATCAACAATATTCTCATTTATTGTCTTTATCTATTATTGCATGAGCGCTATAATCATGAGATTGTTTGTTTCAAAATTCGTAAAAACAATCTTTTACGATATGTGTGACATAAGGCTAAACTAATCTTCTCTAACATTTACCGTAAAATACACATAGGAATTCTCATTATTGTTTTGCCCAAGTACTTCTCTATCATACATTGTCATCCTCTAGTAGTACTAGGCCTCTTGTGGTCTCCCTTAAGAGGACCAAATACTTGAGCTGCTTCGTCCCATTATGGGCACCAATAAATGCCAGGTTTTTCTCTTTAAATTTCCAACACAAATCTACATTGTACCATACCAAGGACGCTTAAATTTGTGGAAGGGAAGATATGGCCAATCACATCTACCTTTGCTGTATATAAATATTTGAAAGGGTTAATAACAGCGACCATTTCTAATCTTTCATTTTCATATGTAAATTCGTTCCCAATCTTTTGTTATTACCCTTTTTTTTTTTTATTGTATTCAAAATGAAGGAACTGTAAATTATTAAAAGAATAATACAAGAACCATGCTACATGTACAAGCTCAGTTACAGGATTTTTTTTTTTTTTTTTTTTTTTAACATACAACACATGACAACGTCTGATTGAAAGTTGAAAAAATTTTAAAAAAAACCGACCACACATTCTGTCGGTGCAGCACCTGTCACACATCTGTAAACAATTCCCCTTGTAGCACGCTCTCGTTGTAGAGGTAGGTCAAACGATGTTTGACCTGTGCTTTCATGTTTTGAGCCTGAGCTGATAAAAAGCTAAAAGGTTGGTTTTTAGTGTAAACCTTTACAAACTTGATTAATAAACGAAAGGTTGGTGTGTGTGTGTGTGTATATATATATATATATATATATATAGAGAGAGAGAGAGAGAGAGAGAGAGAGAGATGATTTGATGACACAAAAAAAAAAAAAAATTCTACTAAATTGATGCATGAAAAAACATTCATAAAAAGCATTAATTTTTTAACCTAAAAATATTAATGGGCTTGGGGGTAGGATGAAGTCGGAGCACCGGTGCTCATTTTATGTTAAGTATTAATAACATGACATATCAATTCGTTGGTGTATAATAAATTTATTTCAAATCTTAAGACTCTTATCCACCAATGTATTAATGTGTCATATCAACGATATTTAGCATAAGTAAAGTACAATTTATATGTATACACGTGTGTTCAAGTGCAAATGTATCATCTATGTATGGCACCCTTTGGTATAGATGAAAATCAAAAATTTTAATAGATTTTATACAAATTGATATAATCTGTGGTTGAAAAGTTGTAAATCATATGAAATGTGTATTAACTTTAACTTAGATTAACTAAATTTATAGCTGAACCAAACATGAGCTATGTATATATTTGCAGATTTTTGGTTTTTCTCAAAGCATCCTTTGATTTATCTTCTTCACGTGGTAGCACCCAAATGCCTACAAGCAATAAGTTTGAGTGACGTTCTTTTTCTTTTAGATATGCTCTAGACGTTCTATAAGTAATTCAAATCAATCCATCTCTGGTTGATCTTAAAAACGACTTCGATTATGTCATCTTAACTAAGACCATGCTAAGTATTTCAAGGTCATTTTTTTTTTTAATACACAAATTAATGAATACAAATTATAGTTGCAAATAAGTCAAAATAAATTATGGAAAAAACTTGTTGTACACAAAGTCACAGGCGGCCCCCTATTGTGTAAAAAATTTGGTAAGATTTTGAGTACATGTAGCATGGCCCATAAATTATATACGTACATATTTTTACAAGAGTTCTATTCAACAAATCATTAGTTTTATGCCAAGGACTTGACATATGTGACCTTAACTCAATCCTTTACAGAGTTGAATTTACATTATTTATTTACTTTAGTTATAAACCAATTTTAATTTATTCCAAAATAAACTTTTTAGCCCCAACCTCTAGGTTTTGTTAATTTACTTCCTACTAGCTACCAATAGCATAAGATGGTTGATACAAAAGTATAAATATATTTACAAAAAATCGACCACTTTCAATCAAATTTCTAGATGTAAGTCTAATCAGTCGGTAAGGCTAGAATAACCCCATTTTCTAGCAAAGAAAGTCCATTCCAAAACCCCCAAGTGGACGAAAGCAAACTAATAAATAAGGAAAGCCGGCAAATATTTTCTAGAATTTCCATAGAGTGAAGGGCATATGCCCTATGGCTAGGGCACCCCAATTGAAATTGACCATGCATGCACAGTGGTCCATTAATTGTGAATTGCAATGTTGAAGTATTGCTGTCTTTTGAAAGCACTGAAAAGCTAGTGACATGTGATATATTATGGTAGGAATAACTTGTGTGCAATTCTTAAGAAACCCAAAAGGTAGGATTAAATGCCATGTGACATTCTGTCAATAAAGGTGACAAAATTGTCTCGCACTATAGCAAGATTGTTCCATATTAGTCTTTAATTTCTTGAGCTTCTCGAGTGAACAAAGCAAAACCCTACAGATGACTAATGATTGACACTAATGAGTACTACATAAATGAAAATGATAAGACGACACCTTCCTTATATCAAAGTCCCACCTTTCACATGTTAATGTAACCCATTGGTCCCTTTTGGAATTAACCATTTCCAAACTTCAACTCCTATAAAAACCCTAAACACACGTCTTGAATACCTCTCTAAGATAATCTATCCTCATGTACCTACCAACTATATGCTCATAATATCTTTTAAACTTGACTAGGTCTACAGTTTTATTGAAAAGTCGAGCTTTGATTCACTTGACCAAGCGCGAGTGAATAGGAAAGTTTATACAACTTTTGTTCGGGAGAGCATTTACTCACACATGGGATTGAGAAGGCGTTCGATGAAACATAAAGGTAATGGATCAACACGGAACAGAAATCAGGAAGAAACGCGAAATTTCGACACTGACCAAGAACTGCATAATCAACAAAGCTTTTGGTGTGCTTCTATATGCCATATATGGAAGAAGGCTAAAATGCTCTATGGATGCATTATCTGCGGTGAGGAGTATAGAATTGAACATGAATTTGTGTTGGTGGATCCATATTTCTCTTTTCCAGTTGTTCCTCCTCCTACTACTTGTCATAATTTCTAGTTATTTTACAAGCATTTGTACAAGATGCTTGGAGAAGCAAAGCATTTAATTTGCAGCTTAATTAATGAAATTGCATCACTGATCACTAATTAGATAATAGGTAGGCATTTAAGAGTTTCTACATAGCATGCATTAATCAAATGTTGTACATTTGTATCAAATTTTATAGTGTATCATTATTGGCCTATACGTCGTACTTTAGGGCGTACTCATGTATACATGGCATTTTCATGTGGTCGACATGCCTGTAGCACTTTTATATTGTCCAACATATGTCCAACGTGTTGGTAATGGGTTGGCACACCTGTATTCCTATGTATACAAATACATTTCAACTTCGTTACATAATGTAACAGTAACTTCAATGTCACGTAAATCGAAAATAAACTTCATAGAAATAAATAACATTACTCGTCAACAAGACCCACTTTAATAGTACAAATTCTTAGTAAACTCGGGTTTCTTTATTGCCAATTGAAAATTGAGAAGAAGGAAAAAAACGGCCCATTTGATCCTAACAAAGCCAGGACACTGCTCGTGAATGATGTTAATTCAGATGGACATTAAAGACATGGATATCAGGCTTATCAGCCAGACCATCTTCCCACATGAAGTTCTATAATATATCAATAATGTGAATTACTCAACTTATGCCCTAGACACACAGCTACCGCGAGATCCTTACTTTGTCAACATGAAAGATCAAAGATAGAATTAGACCAATCCTAGAAATGCTACCTTGGCGGGGACAAATATCATGCGATCCTTACTTTCTTTAACATGAAAGACAAAAGATAGATTTACACTAATTCTAGAAATATCAGGCATTCCTCAATATCCCGATTATTCACGAAATTAATTCAACTTCCGAAATTAATAGAATGAATTCCGGAAGCCTTCGTCGTTGGAAAGTAGCACATTTTATTTTAACCCTTTGTAAGGTATGATTATCAATATACCTTAACTGGTTTCTCCTTGGCTCCATTAGGATTTGCTGTATCGCCCTGCTATGGTTCTTTGCCATTATTTATAACAGGTTTGACGTTGCATTCTGATTCATCTAGGCTATAACCTCTCATAAGGCAAGAAGGATTTAGATCGAAATTCTCATAAATGATTCGTTGTCTGTGCTCTACTTCGACTCATGTGGACTCCACTCGTGGGAAACATTTCAGTACTTTTCTTAAGATAAAAATGAGCAATTTCTTTGTGTTATCCTTGTTCTTGAAATAAGAACAGATCGACTTGTTACTGAATAGCTTCTTTTGAACTGCTATAGAATCTATGGACAGACAAGAGACAACGAACTAAAACATCTTATTGAAACTTCTTTTTCCAGAGTACTCATAGGGGAATCCGACTCAAAAAAGTGAAATATGATACATCATACACATTAGCCAAATTAGACAAGAGAGGTGCAAGTTTCTATCATCCTCTGTCTCTACAAACCCTACATCTATTTCTGTCGTCTTCTCTCTTCAACTTCAATTTGATATCAGAGCTCTAGTCGAAGCCTGACCACCATGAATTCTGGTAGTAAATGTGTTTTCAATTCCTACTAGAGCTAATGGTGGTAGCCATCCATACACCCCTCTTCCTACCTGTGGCTCTGAAATAAGGGTGAAATATTTTCTACAACTTTTGGGGGTCTGCATATGTTAACCAACACTTCAACCTATGATCTTGAAGGTTTTATATATGACCGGAAATCGGATATGTCCTCGAGTGAAATCCTAATTTTCTTTTGTGGCTGAAGAGAGATCAACTCATTATGAGTTGGTTTCTTGTTAGTTGCAGTACTTATGCGAGTCATGTTTGGAAAAAAAATTAAGCAATAAATGCACGAAAGTGTAAACTCATTATTGGTGATGGTAATACGATTTTTTTTGCTATACCTTCAATTTGAACTCTCTTCCTAAAAGTATATTACATATACGCTCCACTAAAAAGAATCTACTTGGTTTGTCCATATTTCTCATAGATAACAACCTCATTGCTGAAGTTTTTGGTACTTCTTGCGTTCGAAAAATTCTCAAAGCTAATTCTGTTGCGAGGCAAGCTTAAACATGGATTCTATCAACTAGATGTGTCCAAGACAAAGTACACTCCGACTTCAAATTCTACTAGGTCGCAAATTCTTTGAATGCTGTTTCTGCTTTCGCGTGCGCGTATTTGAATAACGTTGATGCATCTGTGATATGAGAGACTAGTTCATCCAAATTAGCATGTATTGCAAATCATTCTGCATTCTACAAATAAAAATGTTAATTTCTTCCAAGCTTGTGAGCATGGTAAACAATCTCAAAATTCTTTTCCATCTGCTGAAAATTGTGCTAAAAGTTTGCCTTGACATGGTACATGCATGTCTGGGGGCTTCACCTGTAGTTTCCACTTAGGGCACTTGTTTGATCTTCATTATTTTCAAAATATATTTTCTATTTTTCTCTTTTTTAAAGATGATTCTTTAATAAAACAATATTAACGTAAACTCAAAACTTATCATTATTTGTTAACCATACATTCTGCATCAATCTACTATTCCAACATGCATTTTTCAATAAAAATAGGACTCAAACAAATACTAAATCTGAACTTATCTCTATATTTCAACAGCTAAACTTCTAAATATTTGAGCAAATAGTCCATTTAATATTCCTATTAAATTCACAAATCAGAATAGAATTTCATTATAGATCATATGATATCATCTCTATTTTCTGTAAAATAACCAGTCTGAAAAGCAATACTCTTTCTTTCCCATAAAACTCAATTTCTTCGAGTCAACGAAAAAATACACACACAAACAACTATACAGATATCCAAACATCACTTAATTTAGAAACATACACACAACAACAATACAGATATCCAAACATCACTTAATTAGATACCCTAAGATATATTTGTTGGCGTTTAGAAACCTTAAACATGTTTATTATGAGTCGGTCCGGAAGGAAACTGGCCACCTAAGGGATAGTTAGGAGCTGGTACACCTGTTGTTTGAACCGCCGTTCCCACCGGTTGATGATGTTGATGCCCATGGGTTCCGATCACTGGCTCGTGGTGGTGGTGGTGGTGGAGATGATGTCCGTGCAATTTTTCATCCGCGTGCTCTGCCTTGGCTTCATGCAGCTTCATCTTAGCTTCAGCTTCTTTGGCTTTCCTCCTCTCATGAGCTATTGTCTTCTCTTCCTTAGTCCTCGCTGTAGCTTTCTCCACCTAAGGTTCATAATCCATAAAATCGTATAACAATGTAAAATCCCACATGGGATAACGAAAAAATGTATAAAAATTTGAAATACTTAATTTGATTGACCTCTATAGATAGAACCACAAATTTAATATGATATTATAGTCAAGCTAAAACAAGCTTTCTAATTCGAAAAGTAACATGAAACTCCAAATTTTAATAGTATTACTCGACATGTATTAGTATTTAAGGGTCAAAAAGATACATATATATATATGAGGAAGGAGATGTACCTTCTCTTGAGCTTTGGCTTTCGTGATATCGATATGCTCCTTGCCGGCGGCGGCAGCGTTGCTTACCTTTTCTTTTACAGGGTGCATTGTTCTGGCTCAGTTTCTTTACACTGTTTCATAGGTTCACATTATTTGTAAGATTGAGATATTTAAACTAATGCAATACTTGGGCGGTTCAATGTCGAAGAACTTGCTACGTGTACGGCTTCGTGTCATTCATGCAACTGAGTTCAAGATGACATGCTACATTCAATATATATATATATATATATATATTTTTTTTTTTTTCAAATTTTAAAATTGTTATTTTATTAATTAATGAAATATGGGATTGAACAGTTATGAATTCTATAAAATATGTAGTTAAAATTAATTGTTGACTTTAATTTAGATTAAAATCTGAATTTTTAATTTCTATCAAAGAGGCATAATATGTTATTCTTATATTTTAGCAGTCTGTCCTACTTTGTGACAATTGAAGTAATTTTCAGTGGCAACACTAGAGCATAAACAGAAGAAGAGGGATGAGATTTTTCACAGACGATATTCTATTGACAATCGTATGATAAACTCTTAACTCGCTGGAATGACAGGTACAGGGGGATAAGAAAAAGAAATAAGGGTACGTTTGGTTTAAATTTCATGAAAAGTGTCACGTTCGAGGAATTTAATTTCTATTTTGACTGTTTGATACGAAAGTAGAAATGAAGTTCGAATTCCAAAATACGCTACTTTCTTATAGGGTACTTGAATTTTTATTTTCCAATTTACATGAAATTGGAAAGTCTTTCCACGTTTGTCAATCAAACAGACCCTAAAAGTAATATGTACACAAGACTTGTGTCAATTACATTTCGATTGGACTAATTGAGTAAACTAAAAATTAAATTAATCGAGCAATTTTTTTGTTTTATAAAGACATTCTTGACATGTTCTGTATTCAATCTTTTTGATCAAAAACAAAATTGATGTTGAAAAAGACATGATAAAACCATAAAAAAAAAAAAAAGGAAAAGGAAAAGGTCCAATGGATTATAAAGATTAAAGAGTATGCAAGATAATTGATGCAGACATCATTTTTTCATTATGAAATTTTTTATTATTTACGATCTATTATTGGGCTTAAACTATTGGGTTGGCCCAAGCCCATCACTAGTGGGTTAGATTTTTTACTATTTATTGGATTTTTCATTGTAATTGGAATAGTTGATGAATTGATAAAAGATGAAATTACAACCACACAAGTATTTAAGATTCAATTTTCATAAATTAGATTTCTAGTT
>CAIGRN010056596.1:0-21516 GCA_903798345.1 Fraxinus anomala
TTTATACTCCTGGCCCCAAGGGAGTCCTCCTGCGCCGGATTTACATCACCAATCTGCTCCACCACATGATTTGGGTATTACAACACTTGGCTGCTCTTTCCGTGATTCGAACTCCCCACACTGGGATTGCAAGCCCAGCCTTGCACTGTCTTTGTCATCTCGGATGTGCCCCGGGGCACGACGGAGCATTTATTGCTGGCATTTATTGCTGGTCATTCGCACTACCTCTTGGTCGGCGTTCTGTTATTCCTTCGGGTTTTCTCGCCTTGCTGGGCCAATTGTCTTTGCTAACCCTATCATCTTTGGGCCAGCTTCTGAATCCTTAACTTTGTTGGGCTATTTTTTCTGCTGGGCTATTTTTCTCTACTGGTTGGCTGTTGGGCTTCTTCTGTTTATTTCAGGTGGGCCTTCTCTGGTTTATTTCTTTTTTACTGGGCCGTTACTCCTTTTCTGCTGGGCCTTTCTGGACTTGTGTTCCTTGGGCCGTTTAGGTGACTCTCCTGGGCTGTCTTCACCTTTTTCTTTTGAACTTTTCTTGTGGGCCGCTACTGCATTTCGTGTTTGGGCCTTTTTGTTGGCCCTTTTTGGTTGGTTTGCATCTTTCCCGCTATGGCTAAGAAAAAGAAATCGGCCAAGTCACCTGCCATTTCCTCCTCTTTCTTGTCGGGTCTACGGGTCAGTAAGAATCTCGAATCTCCCTCTCCTGCTGTTGATTCTTTGATCGTTGATAATGCTGCTTTTTGTGTTGAGCCAACTAAATCACCAAGTGTGTCTCTAACTCTTGGTGATGATGACACTGATTCGGGGGATCCGCCTAGGATGCCTCAGGCAATGAAAGACGATACTAGTAGTAATGCTAAAACTACAAAAGCCCCATGGGTAAATCTTTTCAAAGATAACCGGAATATTGATGAAGGGATACAGCTGGAATTGATTGAAGACCAGGCTCATGTAATTAACGTGGAGGAACATGAAATGGATAATGTTGAAAAATCGTGGGGATTTTGCCTCGTTGGTTACTTTGCAGGTAGATTCCCCGGAAGAAAAGCTTTACTTCAACTTTGCGATACTTGGAAGGTTCGGTACCATTATCATGTTCATGATAGTGGTTGGTTAATCTTTAAATTCGATGATGAATTTTCTAGAGATTGTGTTTTGCATGGGGGCCCTTACTTGGTTTATGGTTGGCCGTTAATGCTGAGGATTATGCCTTGATGTTTTGATTTTGATGACTACGACATAAGCATTATGCCGTGTGGATCAAACTTCCAAACCTACCGCTTGACTGCTGGAACTCTAGAATCCTGTCTAGAATTGCCTCCAAAATTGGTAAACCGATTTGCATTGACAAGCTTACCTCCAATAAAGGAAGATTGTCGTATGCTCGGGTCCTAGTTGAAGTGGATGCCTCGAAGGATTTGGTGCGAACCGTTGAGATGAATATGCCTACCGGTAAATTGAAAACTCAAAATGTGATCTTTGAACTTGAACCAAAACTTTGTGAATTCTGCGAGTACTTTGGGCACAAGACAGATACGTGCCCCACAAAATCACTTATTACTAAAAAAGATCAGGCCGTGGTTGGCAAGGAAAATCAGGAGCAGACTTGCGAACAGGTAGAGGTGATGCCTGATTCTACTGGACAAGACAATGAGCCTAATGCTACAGTCATTGATGGTAATGGACAGAATGATTGCGTCGATGTTACTGGACAGAAAACTGCTACTTTGTCACCATGAACAGCCTAGAATGAGGGAAAGTTCACAGTCATTAAGGGGAGGAAAAAGGTGACGAAACTGGGACACACCTCCCGTGCACCAGACTCGGCCAAAGTCAATTCGCAAGCCCCGCAAGCTGCGGGTCGCTGCTCTACTAAAGAACAGGATACAGGCCCAAGCACCCAGCTGCCTACGACAAGAGATGAAGGTAGGCAGCCGTGTGCTGAGCTGCAGACCACTATAGCCAGTCTACGCACTGTGAAATCGGGACAGTAACGACCAGGAACCAGACAGTTTCGAATGGACAGAATTTTAGTGATGTTTCTAATGAGAGATTTAAAGGAAAGATTGATGTGCGAAGGTCCAATACTACAAAAACAAATGATGTAAAGAGGGGTCACCCCTCGGTTATATCGCCATGAAGATCGCCTCATGGAATATTAGGGGTTTACACCTACCCCTTAAACAAAATGGAGTGAGGAGCTTCATCAAGGAGCATGATATTGACATTATGGGTGTTATGGAGACTAAACTAAATTTATCTAAGCTTCAACGGGTAATGCGGAATAAATTTGGGGATTTTTGGGAAATCAACAATTTCAATTATCATCAAGCCGGACGAATCTTAATCTTGTGGAATCCCGGGAAAGTGCATATGGAGGTGTTGGAGGTTACATTTCAAATTATCCATTGCAAAGTTACTTGTAAGGTTAGCTCACTTACATTTCTTGTTAGTTTTGTTTATGGTTTTCATACTATTGTGACTCGTAGGCCACTTTGGAATAGCATTTTGGAGTTTGGTATCAATTGTTCCTCACCTTGGTTGATCATGGGTGATTTTAACAATGTGCTTAAATTTGATGAAAAATGCAATGGTGTGGATGTCACCCCGTATGAGGTGAAGGATTTTGCTAATCTTTGCCTTGATGTTGGTTTAACGGATTTGAGCTGTTTCTATACTTGGACTAATAATTCGAAGTGGAGCAAACTTGATAGGGCTATGGGGAATGATACTTGGATGCAAGCGGGGTTCAATAGCCTTGCAAACTTCCTACCCTCGGGCTGCCTCTCTAACCATTCTTCTTGTATCGTGTCACTACTTGAGCTTGATAATCACAAGAAGAGGCCGTTTAGATTTTTTTAACATGTGGGTCAACCATGAAAGCTTTCATGGAGTAGTGCTAAACTGTTGGAGAGTCAGGATTAGTGGCACCAAGCAATATGCCCTTTGCAAAAAGTTGCAATGTCTAAAGGGTGAGCTCAAGAAGCTAAATAAAAAACATTTCTCCCGTATCTCAAAGAGGGCCGAGATGGCTACTTTGGCCTTGAAAGAGGCACAAGTAACACTACATCATGATCCCCGTAATATTGATCTACAAAGTAGAGTGGCATGCTTGAGAAAAAATGCTATGATTATTGGTGAGGCGAAAAGAAGTTTTTACTATCAAAAGGCCAAATGTGACTACCTCAAGAATAGTGATAAGTGTACTAAATTCTTCCATCCCATGGTGAAGAGGAATGCCAAAAAGAATTTCATTGCTAAGGTGTGTAAAGGTGATGGCTCGTTAACGAACTCCATTGATGAAGTTGCCGATGAATTCCTACAGTTTTTTACTGACATTCTAGGAAAAAATAGCAGTGTTGATCCTATTGACATTGATGAGGAGGGGCCCCATGTTATCGGAAGAGAATGGTTTAGCTCTAGTTCGGGAGATTTCGATTGATGAGATAAAGGGTGCTCTTTTCTCTATTGGAGACGACAAATCTCCGGGGCCGGATGGCTATTCTTCATGTTTTTTCAAAAAGTCTTGGGATACTATTGGTGGTGATTTTGTTGAAGCGGTGAAAGAATTTTTTCTCTCCGGTTCTCTTCTCAAGCAAACTAATCACACGATCATTGCTTTGGTGCCTAAGGCTTCTCATGCTACAAATGTGGGAGACTATAGGCCTATTGCATGTTGTAATGTTTTTTACAAGGTTATTACTATGATCCTTGCTTCTCGTTTGGGGCCGGTTCTTGGTACGATTATTGATGAAGCACAAGCCGCTTTTGTGGAGGGAAGAAGTATGACGAAAAACATCCATCTTGCCCAAGAGCTCCTTAGACAATATAATCGGAAGAGAGTTGCTCCTAGGTGCCTTTTTAAAATTGATCTTACGAAGGCTTATGATTCAGTGGACTGGACATTCCTTAAAAGCGTGCTTGAAGGTATTGGGTTTCCTTTGAAATTTATTGGTTGGGTGATGAAGTGCATTACTACTCTTTCTTACTCCATTGCACTTAATGGGAGCCTTCATGGATTCTTCAAAGGTAGAAGGGGGCTTCGTCAAGGTGACCCTCTCTCTCCTTTCTTGTTTGTTATTTGCCTTGAGTATTTTTCTAGAATGCTTAAAGGAGCTATCGATAATAGTGAATTTAATTATCATCCTAAATGCGGCCCATTGAAGATTACTCACTTGGCCTTTGCGGATGATTTGATGCTTTTTGCAAGAGGTGACTCCATTTCGATTGGTATTTTGATGGAATGTTTATCAATTTTTGGTAACATGTCGGGCTTAAGGATGAATGTGAATAAGTCGAACATTTTCACGGCGGGAATTCATGGGATCGATTTGGAGGATATTCACCAATTAACTAACATGACAAAGGGTTCTATGCCTTTTCGTTATTTGGGAATTCCACTTGAGGCGGAAAAATTGAAAGTTTGCTACTTTGATTCATTTATCAACAAAATTTCGGCTTATGTTGGTGCTTGGGCTAGGGTGTTTTTATCCTACACGGGGAGAGCGGAACTTGTGAAATCCGTGCTTCAAGGAGTGGAATGTTTTTGGCTTTCTATCCTTCCAATTCCGGCTGCGGTTTCATCAAAGATCATTAGTCTTTGTCGTCAATTCCTATGGGGATCTAAGAAACCATTGGTAGCTTGGAATATTATTTGCTTGCCGAAACAAGGTGGACTTAGGTTAAGAGCTATTATATGCTGGAATTTGGCACTACTTACCAAAACTCTATGGAATATACATTGCAAGAAGGATACCCTTTGGGTGAAGTGGGTGAATTAGTTTTTCCTTCGTGGAGTTGACATATGGAATTACAAGGGAAGGAAAGAGGACTCCCCACTCTTTAAAAGATTGCTGGAAATTCGTGACATGCTACTACAGCCTCAGCAGGCTGAGCTTTTTGCTGTCGAAGGACAGCTTCACCCGAACACAGCTGCTGTCAAAAACAGCTGGACGGTGATCCCAGAATCTGACTGTGGCAGTTTCGGTGTAGAGAAGGCAGGGATGTGTCTATAACCTTTAGTCGGACTAGTTCTAACACTTCCTGTGATGACAGGGAAGAAGCCGAACTCACGCCTGCAGTAGCCTGTAGCAGATTGGCTAATTTTTTGCAAGATGGTAAGCTTCTTGTTTCTGCAGTTTATGATTTTTTCAGACCAAATGGGGCGAAAGTTGCCTGGGCGGGAGCTGTGTGGCACACATCGATTACTCCGAAACATGCATTCATCCTTTGGCTGGAAGCTATTAATAAGCTACAAACAAAGGATAAATTGGAGTTTTTGGATATTGAACAGACGTGCATTTTTTGTGGAATGGCCCAAGAGACAGTGCATCATCTTTTTTTTCTCATGTCTACTTAGTTTTTCTGTTTGGAAGAGTATCTGTTCTTGGTTGGGCCTTAAGCGCTCTATGTCTACGATCACTAGTGCTTTGAAGTGGATCAAGAAAGAGGCTAGAGGAACTACTTGGCAAAGCAAGGTTAAAATGATCGCTCTTGCTAGCACGGTTTATCACCTTTGGATGGCACGTAACAGAAGGATTTTTGAGGATCTTTGACCACATGTTGATTGTATTGTTAGAAGGATTAAAACACATGTATACAAAGTTATGTTTTCTTTGTATCCATATGTTTTAATTCATTTTGAGTCATTGACGTTAGCTAGCTAGATCCTCTTGTTTATACATCTTTTTCTTTTGGTCGCCTGAGTATGCCCGGTGTACTTATCTTAACTTTCCATCCATGTTTACCTGGGTATGTCCGGTGTTTTTATTTGTTGGCACCTGTTCTTTGTTCTCTTGGGAATGCCTGAAGAACATGTATTTTGATTCCATTTGATTTGGGTTGACCCGGGAATGCCCAGTGTATTTGTATAGTTTTGATCAATATATTCACATTTATCGATCCAAAAAAAAAAAAATAGCATCGAAAAGATGAAGAAAACCAAAGTGCACTGGAAAGTGGAAATTGCAACATTAACTAATGAACTATCCAATCGTATATTAGAGTGCACCAGAAAATAACCAGTGCACTACAATAACCAGCATATGTTGGTCAATAGATCATATACAAATATGTGCTTACTAATACTACAAAAAAGTATGAGCATGTCTATGGGAAGAGAGACGAATGAGAATTTTCCCAAAAGAGAAACTTATACAACATACAAAATTATCAGTGAACACATTAGTATGTTCAAAGCGACAGCAGGCTAAGGCTAATGCAAGGGAGGTGGTTCATAACAATAGTCAGCCAGAGGTCCCAAACTGGATTCATGGTGGAAGGTACAACTTTGGAGATTGTTACACCTATTCCATATGATGTGGTCAATGACCATAGGTGTGATTATGAAGTTAGTTCGTAATTTATCAATATTCAGGTTTGTGCTCTGAACAAGTCAATGAGATACAGTAAAAGATTCTGCAGGATTAAGACCTTCACATTTTGTGCTCTTCCCAATGCCTCTTACGTGTCATTTTGTGCTCCTCTAGAATTTATTAGTTTTGCCTCCTGTAAAGATTAGTTTTGGGAGGCACCCACTTTTCCATAAGGAATTTTTTTAACAAAACTATGTCCAAAGAGCACTACACTGAACTTATAATTAGACATTCATATCAACAACTATGCATGAGCAGTACAACTACATTAAATTAGAAATTAGCTTACACTGAAACTCATACCTCGTGCATCATTTAATGTATGATCAGCAGCAGATGTTGGACAAGATTCAGTACTCGATTGTTGTAGGGCCTCTCCATAGAGATCAGAAGCCATACGGCCTTCCATCTGCATAATAAAATACAAGTAAACAATATCAACATGTAGTAATTCACAAAAAATATTAGGACTAACTCATAATTTTTTGTTAGTTTTCTCTTCCTTTGTGCATCTGATTTTTCATTTTAAATTCTTTATCACAAATTGAATTAATTCAGAATAAATACTTCCTCCAGGAACTTTCAGATGAATGGATCGATGGAATGTAAATGAACAGTTTGTTTCACCTATTGCCCTATCACTCTAGACTGATTGTGTCAATTGGATGGGTTGGTTCAACTGAATGATGGGTATCCAGTAAACTAGCTAAAATAGATCAACGTACTAAATAGCATTTGACACATTTAATACTTTGAACCCAACTCTTTAGAGGAAATTTTCTGAAGAAATCCAAGTCAAAGAGAAAATGAATAGTAGTACGGCTGGGCAAGGTTCAGTTAGATTCCATTATTTTGAGAATCAAACTAACTGATTCTAAACTGGAATTTCACACATGGAATCAAACAATTATATGTGGTATGGGTAGAACCAAACTATACCATAAACATTCGATTCCGGTTTGGTCCCATCATTTCTTCACTGCATACTCTCAATGAAGTGCATGGTTGTCGAACAAATATTTAGTACTTGACTATACAAAGTTTAGAAACAATAAAACATTGCAAGCATTATTAACACCTTAAACAGCGGCAGTAGTAGACTAGAGTTGGTAAACTGACATCAAATAACCAAGATACAACACCTTTTATTGAATTGGAAAAGCAACAACTAACGTGTTCATGTCCTCAAGAGCTAACCAGAGGAATTGCATAACGGATGAGTCTCCAAACACATGAAAAACAGCGAATAACAATTAAGAACAACTAAACAATACGATTGTCTTTTTAATTTACACATTTCAAATCCTAGAAAATGACAATAATAAAAAATATAACAATAAATATCCACTATACCTTACCGATTCTGAACTGGAATTCTATACACGGAATCAAAAGTTTTCATGTGGAAGAGTAGAACTGAAGAAAACTGTACCATAACTGTCCAGATATAGTACACTTTCGTACCATACTTTCAATTAACATATTCAGTACTTGACAATACAAAGTCTACAAACATGAATCAATAAACAACTTTTATTGATTTGAAAAACCAACATGTCCATGTCCTAAAAAACTAAACAGAAGAAATCATGAAAATGAGCCTTCAAACACATGAAAAGCAGCAATTAACAATTAAATAGTACAATAATCATTTTAATTTACATGTTCATGTACTAAATAATGATAGTAATAACGAAAAAACCAAATTGCACAAAAACTAACTGAATTCCAACTTCCAAATTTTAACAACTTTTAACAAAATTCATCAACTTTCTTTATGATTTTTGGGTTACATCAACCATGGATGAAGTGTGACTCTGTGCAAAACAAAAGGAAAGAAAAAGATTTTCTCAAAAAGAATAAAGTATGAAATAAATAAATATCATATTGGCAATTTCATCTCATATCAAAGTTTATCCATTCATCACAGACATTTTGCACTATCCATATATCTCAGATTGAACCTTAATTTTTTCATCAAGTAGTCAAAGATCTTCAGTGGTGTGAGGCAATGAGACTTGAATTAAAGGCCATTGAAGATAATCACACCTGGTCCATTGTACACCTGCCTCCTGGAAAGCAATCTATAGGTTGCAGGTTGATTTATAAAAACAAATTTAATTCTGATGGTTCACTTAAAAGGCATAAGGCACCCCTTGTTGCAAAAGGCTATTCCCAACAAGAAGGATTGGACTACTTTGAAACCTTCTCTCCTGTGGCCAAGATGGTTACTGTCAAGCTGCTTCTTACTCTTGCAGCACATTTTAACTGGCACCTACTCCAATTGGATGTGAATAACGCCTTTTTAAATGGTGATTTGTTTGAAGAAATTTACATGGATCTCCCACTTGGTTATGATTTATTCAGATCATCCAAACATGGGGAGAAGTTAGTGTGCCAATTGCACAAATCTATATACGGATTAAAGCAAGCCTCAAGGCAGGAATTCTAAATTCACTTGTGCTCTCATCAAACATGGTTTCACACAGTCAAAGGCCAACTATTCTCTCTTCACCAAAGGTTCTGAAGATAATTTTGTGGCTCTATTAGTCTATGTGGATGATATTGTAATAACAGGGCCAAGCATTCAGATGATTAACTTTTTAAAGGCTTTCTTGCATTCCCAGTTCAAACTCAAGGATTTGGGACATCTCAAATACTTCTTAGGAATTGAAATTGCTCGCTCATCATCGGGGATTGTTATATCTCAAAGACAGTATACTATGCAGTTGCTTGAAGATGCTGGATACCTAGACTGTAAACCAGTTCATAGCCCTATGGATGCTAAGTTAACTCTTAGCCAACATGAAGGAGACTTGCTACCAGATGCTTCTCATACAGGAAACTAATTGGCAAACTAATATACCTAACACTGTCACGCCCTGATATAACTTTTGCAGTCCATAAGTTGAGCCAATACATGTCTCAACCACGGCTGACACATCTAAATGTTGTATATCATCTGCTGAGATATTTGAAGGGCCATCTTGGAGAGGGTCTTTTGTTCTCTTCACAAGCACACTCAAGATCAAACATTAATATTAGGGGATTCTCAGATGTTGATTGGGGCTCTTGTATTGATACACAAAGATCCACCACAGGTTTTTGTATATTTGTTGGGAGCTCAATGATCTCATGGAAATCCAAGAAGCAGTCAACTATATCTCGATCATCCGCAGAAGCAGAGTACAGGGCTCTTGCTTTAGCCATAAGTGAGATCTTATGGATCAAATAATTGTTAAATGATTTTCAAGCAAATCTATCTTATCCAGTCACACTTTACTGTGATAACCAAGCTGCAATTCATATTGTCACCAATCCAGTGTTTCACGAACGAACTAAACATATAGAAATTGATTGTCATTTCATACGTGACAAAATCAATGCCGGAATCATTAAGTTCCTTCCTGTACGTTCGAAACATCAGCTCGTGGATCTCTTCACCAAACCGTTACCAGCTTCAACGATCAACCATTTGTTGTCCAAGATGTGTGTAAAAGATCTTTACAACACATCTTGAGAGGGAGTATTAGAAATTAGAAGAAGATATTTTAGTCGATTTTTTGTATTTCAGTTAGCTCCAGCTGGCAATTAGTTATGCCAGCTGGTATAGTGCTTCTTTACATTTTCCCCCCATATTTTGATTCCCACCTATTTTTCTTCTATTTATACTTTGTACTTGGAGACTTTGCATTTGAATGAATTGAATATTCTTCTCTGCAATTCTATCTTTTAGTTTCAATACTTCGTGATTCAGCAAACAATAATTTCGTTCATTATGAACATTACTAGCATTTTACCATATTAGGCCTGCTTGTCATAGGGGATTGAAGTGATGAAAAGTAGGGTAGCGTGAGAAGATAGAACAATTCACAATTTTGTGTGATATTGATTCTTGAGCTAGGTGCGGCCTCTCCTATACGGCCTAGCATATGGCCACAATATATATTGACACTCTCAGCATGTATTTTCTTTTACTCTACCCGAGATCATCTTCAATCTCTATTCAAAAGATGCCCACTCAACTATATACCTTTGAAAGATATCAACCGAAAAGATTTAAACGAAAAGAATAAGCATCTATACGATAAAGAACCTTAAGCTATACATGAATGTTTAGTTCCGTTATTATTCAACTGGAATTAGACATGTAGAACTAATTTGTTTATTACCCACACTTATGTCTTCTGTTGCGTGTCTCGTGGCTTCAAAACCAACACCTGACAGGGCAGACATAGAACAATATGTTGGAGGGGTTCAGCTTTCAAAAACTCCATGTACAAACAAAATTCATCCATCATACAAAAAGTCAAAACAACCAAAAAAAATCAATCTTCCAAGAAAAGGGGCACAATAACAAGCAGCAATCCACATTAAAAATCACTTAAATAAGCCCATGAAAACACAGTCAAACCCTTCATGGAAAGAAAAAATTACCATAGCAGCTCAAACTCAGGTACTCAAAAACCAAAAAACTACAAATTAAAAGGAAAACGGAGTCAATCAATAGGAAAGTACCTAAATTCAGAGGGTGAGTCGGTGAGACAAGGGAAGAGTTGAAAAGGGCGAGTGTTTTGGTTTCCACATATCACACAAGAATTCAAAATAATCGTATCAACAGTCAGAAAATAATTATTTTATACTACATTCAATACCATATATCTGACCCTCTGAAGACCACTATTCAATCACACTATGTAGTGGATTTTCATTATCAAAATGCCATACAATTACAGCTCAACAAAATTGCAGCAACCAATATATAAAGAATAGTAACATTGATAGTAAATAATTAAACTACCCATGAGACACTGTCAAAATTCAAGTCCTACTACACAAAATTGAAAAGTCCAATAAATTTAGCATATCAAAACCCTGAATTTTGGTTCAAAACCTAATTAAAGTTAAATAAATATCTCTGACGATTTACTTACCACACACAATGGAGCCGTGGAGGGAGTCAGGGAGCTCAGACGAGGGGATTTGGCTACGACTTCTGGGAAGGCTCCGGGCGCCGGCTACGTCTGCCGGTTGGAGGACATGAGAAGATAGGAATCGGCGGGTGGAGGGAATTTGGCCTTGGGGGAGGAAACTGATAGGAGTTTTATTTTTTGATGTTAGTAATTTTCCATTTGTATTTGAATATCTAGTTATTTGAATAAGTCTAGCCTAGTTGTTGGATAGTTAAAACTAACTTGTGAACGTTGGGTCTGCATTCCTTTTTGTGGAAATTTGTTGATGTTCTCTGTTATTTATTCTCAAAGGAAATAAAAACAAGGCACCTTTCTGCTTTACTTGTTTCTCATCAGAAGCCGGAGGTTCTTGCTCCCTCGAACGAGCTAGACAAATCCTTACTTTCCAGTTTACTCCAAAATAAGTAGAGGAAAAGCTAATTCCCCAAGAAAGGCTGTACCACAATGGTATCAAAGCCTGGGAATGGATCACAGGTTGAAACAATTGGAGGTGGCCCTTGGAACGATGACAGGCCAGGAGGAGATCTTGCGTAAATTGGCCGAAGCAATCAGTGAACTCACTGATCGGGTGGAACAAATCGCCATTCAGACCAACGAGCTTGCTGGGAACTCTACTGTTAGGATGCAAACTCCAGGCAGGGCAGAAGACTCAACAGCAGCCCATAGCACGCCCATTGTTCGTGCAAATGCCTCTGAGGGTTCAATGACAGGATCTTATGTTCCAAAAACGGTTAAGATTGATTTTCCTGGCTATGAAGGAAAAGGAGATCCAACCATCTGGTTGTGCAAGGCAGACCAATTTTTTCAACTAGATGGAATCCCGGTTCAAGATCGAGTTGCATTAGCTTCATTTCATTTGGACGGCGATGCACATCTATGGTACCAGTTGCTGAAACAAGAACTCGGCACTGTCACAGAGACGGATTAAATGCAAGGTATGGACCAAATCAGTTCTTGGATTTCTTTGTAGAACTAACTCGTTTACAACAGGTAAGTTCAGTACAAGACTACTAGGATAAATTTGAGAAACTATTGGCTAAGACGGGACCAATGGAGCAATCTCGACAAGTTCGTTGCTTCGTAGGGGGCCTTCGAGAACCCCTTCGAACTGATGTTAGAGCCAACAAGCCAAACTCCCTGTCCTCGGCTATAGGATTAGCACGGCTATTGGAAGCTAGAGATTTTAGCCAACGCAAGAACATGCAACCTGCTCTTTGTACCACACCAACACCACGGATCCAAAATGCAGGAACAACTCCCATTAAAAGAATGACCACTGAGGAGTTAAATGAGAGGAGGCGCAAAGGCTTGTGTTTCAAATGCAATGACAAGTTTGGCCCAGGGCATGTGTGTAAAAAGTTGTTCTTAATCCAAGCTACATTGGGAGATAGCGATGATGATGTTGAGATGGAAGAATATAGGCCATCTGAGGAGCAAACTCCAGATATGCCAGAAATTTCACTCAATGCGATTGCCGGATTTCGAAATCCTAAAACAATGAGAGTTAGAGGTTATCTTTCTTTCCGACAAGCCACATTTTTGATCAATTCAGGAAGCGCTCATAACTTTATCAATGAACAGCTGGCAGGAAGGTAGGCCTCCAACCGAACTCATATGGCAATTTGGAGGTAATGGTGGCTTCGGGAGAAAAATTATCTAGCCCGGGAAAGTGCAAAAATGTTCAATTAATCTTGCAAGGCCATCCTATTCAAGCTGACTTTTATTTACTACCATTGGAGGGTTGTGATGTTGTTTTGGGAGCACAATGGCTTTGCACACTGGGAAAAATCAAGTGGGATTTCTCTAAATTACTAATGAAGTTTGAATTGCATGATAAGACCATTAGTTTACAGGGATTGAAAAGCACAGAAGACACAATAGTTGGTGACCAAGAAATTCACAAACTAACGCTGAATAAAGGAGTTTTGCTCAAACTGGTACCTATGGGAAACAAAGATGAAGTCCAACAAGAACTTCACCCACAAGTGCAGTCGATTTTGCAGAAATTTAGCAGGGTGCTTGCTGAACCAATAGGGTTACCTCCCAAGCGAGCATGTGACCACAAAATACCCATAGAACCTGGGTGTGGACCAATTTCAAGGAAGCCATATCGTTACCCTTATTTCCAGAAGGCTGAAATTGAGAGAATGATTAAGGAGATTCTTTCCTTGGGTATGATTCGGCATAGCAACAGTCCCTAATCTTCCCCAGTCATATTGGTAAAGAAACAAGACGGTTCGTGGAAGATGTGTGTGGATTATCGGGCCTTGAATCAGATTACCATAAAAGATAAGTATCTGATTCCTATAATTGATGAGCTCTTAGATGAATTACATGGTGCACAGGTGTTTTCCAAACTCGATTTACGCTCAGGGTATCACCAAGTCCGAATGAGTCTGGAAGATGTGGAAAAAATAGCATTCAAAACTCATCAAGGATACTACGAATTCCTGGTAATGCCCTACGGTTGGAATAATGCACCATCAACTTTCCAAGCCCTCATGAATGAAGTATTCCGTGATTATTTGAGAAAAATTGTTTTAGATTTTTTTGATGATATACTGATTTACAGTAAATCATGGGATGAGCATGTTAATCATTTAAATGTTGTATTTTCAATTTTACAAACTCATGAGTTATATGTAAAATTAGAAAAATGTCAATTTGGCCAAAGGGAAGTCAAATATCTTGGCCATCTAATTACTACTGAAAGAGTTTCTGTAGATCCAGAGAAAATTGAGACAATGCTTACATGGCCTAAGCCCCAGACACCAAAGGCCCTTCGAGGATTTTTGGGATTGACCGGGTACTACCGTAAATTCATACGAAATTAGGGAAAGATTGCTGGTCCTCTCACACGAATGCTCAAGAAAGACTCCTTTAAGTGGAATGAAGCATCTGAGGAGGCATTTTCTAAACTCAAGGAAGCATTAACCAGTGCACCAGTTTTGGCTCTACCAGATTTTACAAAAACTTAGAGTGACCTATAGCCTTCTTTAGCCAAGCCTTACAAGGTAAACACCTCTTGTTATCTACTTATGAGAAAGAAATATTTTGGTATTATCAGTACAGAAGTGGAGATCCTACTTGCTGGGAAGGAGGTTCATTGTGAGAACTGATCATCAAAGTTTGAAGCACTTGTGGACTCAAAAGATCACAACCATGGCTCAACAGAGGTGGTTGTACAAGCTGATGGGGTTTGATTTCAAGGTGAAGTACAAAAGTGGGAGAGAAAATGTGGTTGCTGATGTTCTTTCCCGGAAATATGAGGAGGACCCTAAGGAACTTTATGCAATCTCGCAAGTGGTACCAAATTGGCTAGACATCATCAAGGAGGAAACTCGATCCAATGCCAGTTTGCAAGCTTTGGTACAGCATGTTCAAACCGGAGAAGCCATAGGACCTTGGAGATTTCAAGATAACATCCTATTCTTCAAGGATCGAATATACTTGGCTGGTGATTCACCTTTGATTCCAACACTACTTGATCAGTTTCATGGCGGTACACATGAAGGCTTTGTCAAAACCTTACAACGAGTTCGTTCGAATTTTTACTTGGTTGGGATGAGGCAAAGAATTAAGGATTATATTAGAAATTGTGACACGTGCCAGAGAAATAAGGTAGAACATATGGTGCCAGCAGGACTTCTTCAACCTCTTCCAATTCCGAAGCAAGTTTGGGAAGACATCTCCATGGACTTCATTGATGGACTCCCATCCTCTAATGGTAAATCAACTATTTTGGTTGTTTTTGACCGCTTATCGAAATATGCCCATTTTAGTGCCCTGTCTCATCCATATACAGCTGTTGGAGTTGCTAGAATATTCTTTGATAATGTTTTCAAGTTGCATGGTATGCCTCGCTCCATTGTTTGTAATAGAGACTCATTGTTCACCAGTTTATTTTGGCAAGAGTTATTTCGTCTTCAAGGGACAGATTTCAACTTCAGCTCTAGTTACCACCCTCAAACGGATGGCCAGACTGAAGTGGTAAACAGAACATTAGAGATGTATTTGCGGTGCTTCACGAGCTCACAACCCAAGCAGTGGACTAAATGGCTCACATGGGTAGAGTTTTTCTACAACACAAGTTGGCACTCATCTGTCAAAAGCATTCCCTTTGAAGTGGTATACGGAAGAGCTCCTCCTTCTCTTTTGACTTATGTTCCTAGTACAGCAAGAGTAGCAGCAGTGGAAGAGGAGCTCAAGAATCGTGACCATGTTATCCAGGCTGCACGGGACAACATTAAACAGGCACAAGCAAGAATGAAAAAAGTATATGATTCAAAGCACCGGGAAAAGGAATTCTCAGATGGTGATTGGGTCTTTCTGAAACTTCAGCCTTATAGACAATTATCATTAGCCAGGAGACAGAATCTGAAACTCTCTGCAAAATACTACGGACCTTTCAAGGTACTGCGGAAGGTTGGTAAGGTGGCCTATAAGTTGGAATTGCCTGAGTCTTCAAAATTACACCCAGTGTTCCATGTTTCATTATTAAAGAAGAAAATTGGTGAGCAATCAGTCCTAACCCCGCTTCTTGTCATGGATCAAGTTGGGGAGAAATTAATTCATCTTCCACAAGCAATTCTGGATAGACGAATGAAGGGCAAGAGACAACAGGTTTTGGTGCATTGGCAAGGTTCATCTCTAGTTGAAGCAACTTGGGAGGATCGTGAAATCCTTAGAAATCAGTTCCCAGATATTGGCCTTGAGGACAAGGCTGAAATTTAAGGGGGAGGGAGTTGATAGGAGTTTTATTTTTGATGTTAGTAATTTTTCATTTGTATTTGAATATCTAGTTATTTAAATAAGTCTAGCCTAGTTGTTGGATAGTTACAACTAACTTGTGAACGTTGGGTCTGGATTCCTATTTTTGTGGGAATTTGTTGATGTTCTCTGTTATTTATTCTCAAAGGAAATAAAAACAAGGCACCTTTCTGCTTTACTTGTTTCTCATCAGAAGCTGGAGGTTCTTGCTCCCTCGAACGAGCTAGACAAATCCTTACTTTCCAGTTTACTCCAAAATAGGTAGAGGAAAAGCTAATTCCCCAAGAAAGGCTGTACCAGAAACACAATGTACAGTTCTACACCAATGGTGTTTGGAATGAATTTCACAACCCACGTTATTTAGCCCCTTGAATCCAAATTAAAGTCCATCGTTAATTTTCGCACGATCAACATTTCATCAATTTTTATTAAAACTTACTACAAATTTAGTTTTAATCTGAGTGCTTAATTTAGGCCATTGGCCTTGGAGATGAATCCCAATGAACATTTAATTTGGGATGGATCAGTTTAGAAAATGAGAAAAGAGAAAATTGAGCAAGATCATGTATTTTGAGTGGGAAATTTAAGAGCCTGTTTAAGCATAATTTTTTAACAAAAATGCATTTTAGAGTAGTGATTTGATGAACATGTGATTAAAGATTAAGATAAAATATTAGATCTGCGTGTAATATTATTTTATTGAAAATGTGTTGTTGAAAATAAGAGAAAAATATATTTTAAAAATAATAGGAATCAAGAACTAAACCCATTTTACATAACAATTCAGAAAATATTTTTGCCTTTATAAATATCAAAACTACTGTAATTTATGCTATAAATTATCAAAACTACTTTAATATCTTGAGGGCGGTATTTAAGGTAACCTATGATAAGTCCAAATTATAATTAACAATTTCTAAATTTGTAATTGACAATTTTCTTGGTAAATCATTTCCTAAATTGTATTAGAAGTTTATCAAATTGTAATTAAAGTCAAAATAGGAGCTATTGAGTTATAATTACAGGAAAATAATTGAAATTGGTAGTATAATCTTTCAAGGAGTCCAAAATGTCCAAGAAGATCACATATGATAATTGGAATGCAATTGGAAGTCTAAAGAGTGTCAAAGAGATGCACACGTTATGCTCCAAATTCTCAATCGCAATATGCAATGCATTTCTCACATAGAAAATATTAGAATTTGGACAATGCTACTTTAGAAGAATTGTAGTCCATTGAGTTACATTTTCAATGCATTTTAAATTACCTCAATCGGATATCAAGAAAGAAAATTATGATAAAAATAATGACAATTCCTCAACTGCAGCTCGCATGTTGCTGACTTATCGCTCAAGCGATTTGGTTATCCGAGAAAAGTAATATTTTGATTTTCAAACTGATTTTGATTCATCCCAAACACTACCCATTATAAATATACACTTATGGGTCATCCAAAAGTGTGTTCAATCATATTTTTCATAGAAATCATTCATTTGAAGATCCAAAACACATTCATTGATTACAATATTCAACCACCATATTATTTGAGCCATAAATTCATCCAAACTTTGATTTATTGATCAAGCCATATTATTTCACATTAAACCACTGAATAAAACACATAAAGATCGTTTGATCAAACACCAAATGATTTAATCTACCGAAGATAAATCGATATTTGGGATCGAAAGTTGTTGCAGAAGCACAAATTCAGGAAGACTAATGTGAGGTACCGGAGTCGAGATCTGGTGTCAGGAACACGCAGTCTAGGAGAGTAAAGGTATAAACTAGGAGTCGTAATTTGTTTTGAAAGAACACACATTTAGTAGGATCAAGAGAGACTAAATGAACTAATGTAAGAAGTTCTACGGGATAGATATGTCTAGATCGTATTGTAAGTTTGTTTCAAGTTATAGTGGATTACTGATTCGTAAAGTGCCCGGGGTTTTTACTTAATTATGATTTCTCCGTGATCAATTTTGTGTTTTATTATTGTTTTCATATTATAAATTGTGGTAATTCAATATAAGTAAATTGATTTGTTTGATCTAATCATATAGAAACAATTAAAAAGTGACGTATTGCCTTTAATTGTGTAATTTCCCACGTTGAGTTTAAATATTCAGCTAATTTAAAAGAATTAAGCCAAATGTACAGGGGTCATATGAGGTGGTCCCATGCGGGACCCACCTCAATAAAAAAGTTAAAAAAAAAATTTACCCACCCCCATGTGTGAGTTACAGAACCCCCACCATGTATATGAATCATGATTGAATTTAAAATTTTCAACCTATCATAAGAAACTCTAAATTGTAGCATATTTTACTGTTACAATAAATCCCTAAATTTTTTCCTTTTGCTATATTCACTTAGAATTTGAATGAATGAAGAACTCCATTGCCCGAAATCCTTATCTGTGAAATACAAATTTGATTTAGACTTGCTATTTCTGAAGATCTTGGATCAAATTTAGCCTATGTTTGACACCCATTTTTTTCTCATTCTGCAAGGTTAGAGATCAGTTAAAAAGTAAAATTTTTATTGTCTATTTTATTAAATTTTCTAACAGTATTTTTGTAATGGGAAATGCTATGTCTCATAATTGTGTCCATTATGGACACCATTATATTATGGGGTTATGTACCTATAGCATAACCCTTTTGTAATGGACTCGAGCTATTTATAGAAATTAAGAAAACTATTGATTATCGTCTTGTTCGATTGTGTACATTGATGTAACCTTTTCTCTTTTACTTTTACTTGAATCTTTCTTCCATTCAATATAATACAATTAGAAATAATTCAAACAAGGACTCGATAATGTGTAATTTTTTAATTTATAACCTCACCAAATTATTCTGGCCAAAGTTTTAATGGACAAACGGGAAAATGAGTTATAAGTCTTTATTGTGACTTTTAAAATTGGATTTGAAGCTGATTTGCCGTGCGGTGAATGAAATGCTCATCTTACAACTGCATCATCAAGCAGTGGCAAAATATTTGATTTGTATGCTAACAAAGAATCTCAAAAATATAACACTAACAGTACATTATATGATTTGTATACTAAGATGTGAAGCAAAATAAAAGAAAGAAAGATAATTGACTTGTGTTAGAATCCATGGGCACGTGCAAAAATTAATGAGGTGCATTCCATGAATTCTGTTCCTTGTACAATTAAACATAAAGTTTCTAAATAAAACGCAAGTCTAACATAAAACACATTGAAGAACCTTGCTATTGGGCCAGGCTCAAAGCCAGACCCAAAAACAAGGAACCGGCCAGCCCCCCTTCTAATAGGGGGCGCCTATGTTCTTGGCCTTGCTTTGAACCTGGCCAAGAATAATTGCCCTTGAAATATTTCTGACGTAGCTCTTAAACGTAACAAAAGCAAGCATTAATCATGTTGAGGGAAGCAAACTATGACATACATCACTTCCATAAAAAACTAGTTTCAAACTTTTAAGCAAAACAAAGATAACAATTTTGCTTATGATCTGTTTGTGGTTCTTTGGGTCTCCTACTTCCGAGAATATCTAACCTCTTCAGGGCATCATACCAGTCCGTCTAATAACCATCCTATCGATTTTATTTGAATAGTTGAGATGCAAGGTGGATTCTAGTAGTCACAATGTCATAATTCTCCTCTAGTGATTGAACATACTGTTAGAAAAATACATGTTGTAGGTCGTCCATGTGTGATGACCCAACCCACAAGGTATTGAAAGGGTTGGAGGGAGTTTGAATTTCAAATTCAAACATACAACTACCTACAACCACTATTAACTCCCACAAAACTTCCATTCATTATTGATTGAAAAACAGAGAGAAGAAGATGACATGAAACATGAAGTGAAAATTCGTATGAAATTTTACAGACACTTAGATTGTGGATAATAATACCCTTTCATTGTGATTGGGATTAGGACCATTGGAGAGTAAGGAAATGTAGATTTTGAAGTTTTGGAACGTAAGGTGATTCAACCATGAAAAGATTTTGAAATTCATCATTTCAAATAAGTTTCTTGACCCAAAATTTATATTAAAGAATGCTACGAATTCTAATACATACTTATTTGATCAACGTCAAGTTGTTTCAATCACATAGATGCCGAAATCGTTTCTGCATTATCAAATATAACGAGATGTTTATAACCATATAAGATTGAAATGTATTTAACTGTGATGTTATCTTTGAATTAAGCATTGATATAACTTTGTAACTTGCAGACACAGGTACCCTCGCCTCCAAACCTGTTCTTGGAGGATGTAAGATGATCGACCTATTTGATTTTTTATGATGAATGTACTTTATCACCAATCCTTTTAGGCTTTATATAAAAAATAATAATAATAAATAAATAAACCCTGAAAATTGGAGATTGATACAAAATCAAAAAAATAAAAGAGGGTGGTGATTGGTCATTAAGGTTCCTTTTGGCTTGCGAGTATCTACATGACCTAAATTGTCAATAGGCTCTCCAAGCACGTTGAATTACAGAGTTGATTTTTTTACTGAAATTTTTGGAGGAAATGCATATTGATATATGAATAATATTGGTCTGTGGAATGGATTGAAGATTGTTTGGATTTCAGGCTTGAGATTTTTGATTTGAGTCTATAATGAAGAAACGAGATTTTGGGGGTATTAGACAAGAATTGGGGAATATGACGAGGCATGTTTGGTGGATTGATTTTAGCTTTCTTATGTATTGTAATGTGAAAAATGATTATTATTATTTTTTTTTTCAAGTGTATGTGGTGATATTTCCACTTTTAAGTTTGATTATCATTAATCATGTCATTTATTTATTTTTTTCAAAAATCAGGCTCTAATTATGTTTAAATAATATAAAAAATATATTCTAATATTTATAAATCGTCGAAAATGTATTATTTGATCCATAAATTAAGGATAACTAAATAAGGATAATTACCATATTATCGGCAAAATCACCTCCCAAACACAATCCCATCTTCAACTAGCTCCAAAACACCATCTAGGGCCTAAGATTTACAAGAAAAACTTCCAAAACGCGGATTGCCAATTTCGAAAATCTCAAATTCAATTGTTGTCGATGGGACCCACCTGGAAGGACCTACACCCATGACATCACCACCCCATCCCGCCATTACTTTAGCTATGGGTATTTATCAGTCGGACCCAAATCGGCTTCTTGTTGTGTGCATTTGTGCTACCTTTATGTTTCTGCATCGATGGTTTATTGTAGTTTGACAATGGAGTTATTGTAAGTGTTATACTCTAGGTCCAATCAACTTGGGACATAAACGCTTTAAAATTATATATATAATCGATGCATATTAATGGCAATATTTATTATTTAATTGAATTTATATTCTAATAAATTAAATAATAAAATCTGTAGATTCAAGTTTT
>CAIGRN010056597.1:0-18618 GCA_903798345.1 Fraxinus anomala
CAACATAGAGGTCGCAATATATCTTCAACTTTTTTTTTTTTTTTTTTGATCGGGTAAATATGAGATAAATAGATCAAACTCTTTGTACAAGTACTACAGGCATACCCGAGTGAATCAAAAATACATCAATCAAGAATAAAGTGCGAGAAATCGCTACAATGGGCAAACCCATGTGGACACGGACCGAATCAAAAAGCAATAAAAATCAGCCCCTCGCTAATGACTCATAACAAATCAAAACATTAGGATACAAAGAAAACATTACTTTGTATACGTGTGTTTTGATTCGTCGTACGATACTATCAATATGGGGTCTCAAATTTTCAAACACTAGTCGGTTTCTCGCCATCCATATGTAGTAGACTGAGCTAGCTAGACCAATCCGTTTAGCTTTGTTCCGCCACGAAGTGCCTCTAGCTTCTTTTTTCATCCATTTGAGCGCACTAGCCATTGTAGTCATGGCTCTCGTAATACCCAACCAATCCTTAATGCATTTCCAAACACGTGAGGTGAATGGACATTCAAAAAAAAGATGTTGACATGTCTCCTCACAAGATTTACAAAAGATACAAGTACGGTCGATCTCCAAATAAGTCAATTTATCTTTGGTGAGAAGCTTGGAATGAGCTCCTAACCAAAGCAAAAAAGAATGTTTCGGTGTAATGAAGTGTTTCCATACCTCCATTGCCCAGCACTTCACATTTCCCTTCGGCCTGAAGAAGTTGTAGGCCTTAGCAACTGAAAAATCCTCTCGGTTCTGGCCTAGTTTCTGCTCAAAAAACCGGTGCACTTCATCAAAAGAAATCTGTCCAGAATTCGGCAGTGTAGAAAACTGCCTAATACCGTCCCTGATTTGGATCAGTTTTTTGAAAAGGGGGGAGTGGTCGTTTCTCGGCAACACGTCCCAAATGCTGGTACCTTTAAGGTAGTATTGGTTAACCCACTGAATCCAGAGCGTGTCCTTTTTATGGTGAATGTTCCATAAAACTTTAGAGAGTAAGGCAGAATTCCAGCTTTTCAAGTCTCTAAAACCCAATCCGCCTTCATTCTTCGGTAAGCAAATATCGTTCCAGGCCACCAAGGGCTTCTTAGAGCCCCATAGAAAAATCCGGCATAGACTAATAACTCTCGAGATAATAGTAGCCGGGATGGGGAGGAGAGAAAGCCAAAAACACTCCACTCCTTGAAGAACCGATCGAATCAACTCAGCTCTTCCCGCGTAGGATAAGGAGGAGCAAGTCCACGAGCTAATGTAGGCTGTAATTTTGTCAATAAAAGGCGCATAGCAGCTGACCTTAAGTTTCTCCGAGGCAAGAGGTATGCCTAAGTATCGAAAAGGCATAGTCCCTTTCGGTATGTTTGCGATTTCTTGAACCTCTTCAAGCTCAACCCCGTTAATTCCAGCTGTGAATAGGCTGGACTTGAGATTATTCATTCTGAGTCCCGAAGCATCCCCAAATTGAGTTAAACAATTCATCAATACTTTGACCGAAGGCCCATCACCCCTAGCAAACAACATAAGATCATCCGCGAACGCAAGGTGGGTAATTTTTAGCGGACCACATTTGGGATGGTAGTTAAATTCACAATCATTCGTGACAACCTTGAGCATTCTCGAGAGGTACTCAATACATAAAACAAATAAGAAAGGTGAGAGAGGGTCACCTTGTCTTAATCCTCTCTTGCCTTTGAAAAGCCCATGTATGTTTCCATTCAATGCCACTGAGTATGAGGTAGTGGTAACACATTCCATGATCCAGTTAACAAACTTGGTCGGGAAGCACAAGCCCTCAAGCATTTGTTTAAGAAAACCCCAATCCACCGAGTCGTACGCCTTACGAAGATCTACCTTCAATAAACATCTCGGTGCAACTCTCTTTCTATTATATTGTCTCATAAGTTCTTGTGCAAGATGGATATTTTCCATCATACTCCTTCCTTCAACGAAAGCGGATTGTGCTTGATCAACTAAGCCTCCCAAAATAGGCCGTAAACGGGATGCGAGAATCTTTGCAATAACCTTATAGACTACATTGCAACAAGAAATAGGCCTATAATCACCAACAATTGAAGTATGGCTGGATTTAGGAACCAAAGCAATTACCGTATGGTTGATTTGTTTGAGAAGAGAACCCGATGCAAAAAATTCTTTAATAACTTCAACAAAATCCCGACCAACAATTCCCCAAGCTTCTTTAAAAAAGTGGGATGAAAAACCGTCGGGGCCAGGGGATTTGTCATCCCCAATATCAAAAAGAGCATCTTTTATTTCTTTGTTGGAGACGTCTCGAATGAGAGACAGTTTCTGTTCCGGTGAGATACACGGCCCTTGAATCACAAAATTCTGCTGGATAGGAACATTTGGACAGCAAGTTCCCAGTAGAGTTGTATAAAATTGAACAAATTCGTTGGCAACTTCCTCTTGAGAGGTAGTGTAGCATCCATCCTCTTTGAGTACTTTGGCAATAAAATTCCTCTTAGAGTTTCGTTTAACCATATCATGGAAGAACTTTGTACATTTGTCACTGTTGAGAAGAAAATTACACTTTGCTTGTTGGAAGTAGAAACTTCTTTCGGCCTCGCACAAACGAAATGTTTTTTTCCTCAACTCGGCAACAAGGCTTTGAAAGTGGGGGTTAGAGGGCTGATCATGGAGCCTTAATTGAGCCTCCTCCAACTCCATTTTTGCCAAATTTGTTCTAGCAGAGATATGGCCAAAATGCTTGGCATTGAGATTTTTCAAAGGCCCCTTCAATCTTTGCAAATTTCTGGAAAACAAAAACTGTTTCGTTCCTCGATTTCCAGGATTCCAGCAATTTTGTACAAGTCCCTGAAATTCTTCATGGTTAGTCCACATATTAAAAAACCGGAAAGGCCTCAAATGACTACCTTCCTTCTCCAAAACCGAGACCACACAGGGGGAATGATCCGAGAGGCACCCCGCCGGTAGGAAATCAGCACTAGCAAGAGCTCCATTTTGCATCCAAGTCCCATTCACCATCGCTCTATCTAGCTTGCTCCACGTGGAATTATTATTCCAAGTAAAAAGACAGCCCGTGGACCTTAAATCCATGAGGCCTAGTAGGGTGCAACAGTTTGCAAAATCCTTTAATTCATATGCCGTTACATCCGCCCCGTTACTTTTTTCGTCAAACTTCAAGACATTATTAAAGTCTCCAAGTATCAACCAAGGTAATGAGACATGAAAATCCATAAGATTACTCCAAAGTGGCCTTCGGGTAACAATCGTGTGAAAAGCATAAACAAAGCTAACTTGGAAAGTGTACGAAGTTACCTTACAAGTAGCAATGCAATGGATAACTTGTGGTGTACGCTCCACAACCTCCAAACGGACCTTTGTAGGATTCCAAAGGATTAAAATTCTCCCGGCTTGGTGTGTGGCAAAGTTGTTTGCATACATTAGCCCATTGAATTTATTCCTCATAATTCGTCCGATTTTCGAATCTCCAAGTTTAGTTTCCAATACTCCCATAATATCAATATTGTGTTTCTTCATAAAATCCCGGACCCCATTTTGTTTTAGAGGTTGGTTCAAACCTCTAATATTCCATGAGGCGATCTTCATGAGTTTGAAGGAAGGGCAGCCCCCTTCTTCTTATCGTTTGGTTTGTCATTTGGTTTAAAAGTCTCAGTTTGTTCTCCAAGTTTTCCCTTTGCTTTCCCAATAGCCACTGGATGGTTCCCTTGTGCATTCGAGATATCACTGCGTACATTAATCCCCAGCACCGAATTCTTCTTTTTGTTAGCTTTTTTCTTGTTAACAATTTCAATAAATTTACCTCCGTCAAGATCCTGTTGCTTCTCCATCCCTGCCAGATTTTGGACATTCGTTGTGCTGTCCCCGACCAGCACTTCTCCAGCGATTTTTGAAGGGTGGGGGTTGTCTGCCACTAACCCACTTTCACTGCCTAAGCAATCCGGATTTACAAGGGGAGGGACCGCACCTGTGTTGTGGCCGCTAGCTGCACCCACGGGTGCAACTTTTAACTGATCAGGGGGGAGTTGAGGCTTTACACCAAGGCTAACCTGGCTGTTCTGGCCAAGCGCGACGCCACTATTTTTGCTACCGGCTTCAGGCTTGTTATGGTAACACCCTCGAGTGGAATGTCCAAAAACTTTGCAAGAGTTACAAAATTTTGGTTCATTTTCATAGATGATCTCCTGATCCCTAAATTTTCCAAAGGGAAGGCTGAGTTTAACAGTCCTAACAAGCTCCATCGATGCATCAACCTCCACAAGTGCTCTAGCAAAAGATAGCCTATCCCGGGCAGCGGTAACCTTGTCTATAGAGATAGGCTCTCCCACTTTCGAAACAATTTTCCCCAATATGTTAATATTCCATAGATCCAATGGCAGCCCCGGTAAGTTAATCCACACCGGCATCTTGCAAACCTCCTTGTCATCAAATTCAAAAAGTTTAGGCATGATCTTAAGGATTAACGGTCTACCAAAGGCGAAATACGGGCCACCTTGTAGAACACTAAGTCTTTCCTCCTCAGATTCGAATTTAAAAACTAACCAGCCACTTGCATGGACGCAAAATTTATAGTCCACCTTCCATGAGTCACAAAGTTTGAGCAAGGCAGCTTTCCCCGGAAATCTGCCTGAGAAATATCCAACCAAACCGAACCCCCAAGCAACCTCAATGTTATCCATCTCATCCTCCTTAATGATAACTTCCTCCGACAAATGTATGAAGCGCTTCAATTTGAGGCTTTCATCAAAAGAACGATTATCCTTGAAGAGATTAGTCCACGGGGCTTTGGCAGAAGAAATGTCCCCATTAACCTCCTTAGAATCCGTTTTAGTCTTTACGCAAGACTCACTATAATCAGTATCATCGAAGCCAAGGGTGCAAGAAACACTTGGGGACTTAGCGGAGTCATCAGACGTCGTAATTTTGACCAGAGGTTGGCCTTTGTCCGGGGGACAGCGAGGAAGCCTATCCCGGTCAGCAGGAAGGGAGAGGACCTCCGGTGAGACAGGCCTGTTCAAAGGTCCAGCAGAAGAGGAGCCTGGGCCGGAAAGAATTGGAGGTCCAGCAGGAGGTTTAGAGGACTTGAGAGATTTATTCTTACCCATAATCAAGGCTAAGATCAAAGAAGAGCCCAAAAGAGACCAGTCCACTCAGCAACGGCCCAAACCAAACAAATAAAGATCGTCAGCCCAATCCAATAACAGCAGGCCCAGCAGGCCCCAGCACACAATTATTCCGGCCCAGAATCTACAAGGCAGGAGAGTCCAACTCCAGCAGGCCCAAAGACACCCAGAATGGTGAGAAGGACAAAACCAGCCCAAGCCACAGACCAATAAAACCCAGGAGGCCCTCTCCACAGTCCTAATACGAAGATGGCCCTGAACCAACAGGCCCAGCAGAATACAACCCAGCAAGCCCAGAAATCCAAGACCCGGCCCAATGAAAGTAAAAAATGTGATCCCAGCTGGATGAATCACGTGAGGCAAGCAGGGGGACAAAGAGTCAGGAATGACCGTCCCAACAGTCGAGAACCACCAACTCAGGAAAGAAAATCCCACAGCAGGTTGGCTACATGTAGAAGCAACCCCAAAACCATGCAAGTATGACTAGAGTAGCTGGAAACCCGCAAGAAAATCACGTGAAGACCGACTTTCCAGTTAATCCAAATTAAAACAAGATTAATCCAAAGATTAATTCAAAGATTAATCCTCAAACTAAATAATTTATGAAACTCCACCGATAGATATACAATACAAGCAGTGTTCAAACAAGAATAAGAACACCATAACCAGAGGGACAGCAGAAATCACAGAACCAAATCCCAGTGACGGCTTGAAAGGAGGACAAAGAACACTCGGCCGGGGAACAGAGAGAACACCCAGATAAGAGACTTCGCAGAAACTGTGGTAAGACGAAGCAGACGTGGCCACAGCAAGGTTTTAGCCGGGGAGAAGACCAAAGCCCCAAGCTTAACAACCTCCTCAGAATTATGTAATAATCCGAACTGGATAATGAGAAAGGAAGAACACAGACAACACAATCCCAGAACCAAGCAGCCAGGAAGCCAGACAAACTGAATCTCCAGTGGTAACGCAGAATAAACCCAGAAGACAAACCTGAAGAAACAAAGAGAGGGGCAAGAGCACAAGGAATCTGAGAACCCTTCTCCTTCTCACAGAATCGCCAACGAGCACAGACCACTAGCAAAACAAACAATCTGTAAATCAGAGAAAAGAAACTCCAGCAAGCACAGGAAGCTGTGCACAGTAATCCTGCACGCAGAGTCACCGACGAGCATGAAGCTCGAGCTTCAGGGACAATCTGTTGACAAATTCAAAATCTTAAAAAGCTAAAATTAAGAATAAAATCAACAAACTGATTCACGAGAACAAAGCAACACACTAGAAGACCCCGAAATCACCAAAAGAAGTGGTGAAATCGCAGCAAGAAGAGAAAGAAATCGGGCAGTGAAATGAGCACAAAGAGGGAATTTCTCTCTCTAAGTTGAGAGCATCTCTCTCTAACTCACTTGACTGAGAGCTCCGCCTTAAATCTTGTGCTACACCTATGGCAGTAATAGGACTTACAGTATTGTGCTACACCTATGGCAGTTGGAATGAATGTGAACTTGTCACATGCTACCACTATTGTTATGAACGAAGTGAGCCAATTTTCACAAGCCCTGACTGGCTACCTACAATGCATACATCGTGGGAAGACAGAGTCATACCCACTTATTAGACTGGGATTCAATGGATCTTGATCTTATTCTGCCCCCGACAAGGGTGCTAGGGTAATGACATATAAGCTATTCATATCCTAATAAAGGTCTTAATCTCCAAGTTTCGCAAATAGTCAAATTGAATTCCTCAAAAATGTGAAATATATAGATCAAAACCATGTACAACTACTCCGGGCATACCCGGGTAAATCAAAAATGGAGAAACCAATTGTTACAACTACAATGGGCATACCCATGCACAAAGGTATTCAAAAATCAATCATGCCAATGACTCAAAATAGAAAAATCAACCCATGACTAAAGACTCATAACAAATCAAAACATTAGGATACAAAGAAAACATTACTTTGTATACATGTGTTTTGATTCGTTTTACAGTACTATCAATATTGGGTTTCAAATTTTCAAAAATCATTCTGTTCCTAGCCATCCATATGTAGTAAATGGTACTCGCCAATGCAATCCTCTTAGCTTTGTTGCGCCAAGAGGTACCCCGCCCTTCTTTCTTGATCCATTTCAAAGCACTTGCCAAAGTAGTCATGGCTCTCGTAATACCTAGCCAACCCTTTATCTTCTTCCAAACATTAGAAGAGAAAGGGCATGCAAATAGAAGGTGTTGATTTGTCTCCTCATGTGAAGAACATAGAACACAATTCCGTTCTATATCCAAAAAATGCAGCTGGTCTTTGGTAAGTAGCTTAGAACGAACTCCTAACCAAAGCATGAAAGAGTGTTTTGGAGTAATGAAAGGTTTCCAAACCTCCTTTCCCCAGCATTTAGGTTCTCCCTTCGGCCGAAAACATTCATAGGCAGATTTAGCACAGAAGCTGTCGGCAAAAATCCAGTGTCGTCTGCCAGAAGTCTGATCGTGTGTAGTTGGGGGGGGCAGGACGCCCGTATGATGTGCATCAATCTGTTCCAATTGCCCTGAACTGAATGTGGTTTGAACAGGTCCAGTAAGTGCATAATTCTGAAACTGATGATGAGTAAGCTGGGGGTCCAGATCGCCCGCACCTGTGACGAAAAACTGTTTCTGCACATCCCTGATTAGGAGCAGTTTTTTAAAAAGGGGAGAGTGTTCCTTCGAAGGTCGGACCTCCCAAATGCTAATTCCTTTAAGGTAGAACTGATTTACCCATTGAATCCACAGTGTATCCTTTTTATGATGAATATTCCATAGCAGTTTTGCCAGTAGGGCAGAATTCCAGGTTTTCAAATCTCTAAAACCAAGACCCCCTTCAGTCTTCGGTAGGCACACATCTTTCCAACAAACCAACGGTTTCTTTGATCCCCAAAGGAAGTTCCGACAAAGGCTGATAATTCTGGAAATGATGGTAGCCGGAATAGGGAGTAAAGAAAGCCAGAAACATTCAACTCCTTGTAATACCGCCTTGATCAATTCAGCTCTTCCCGCATAAGATAGAGATGAGCATGTCCAAGAATTTATGTATGCAGCGATTTTGTCTAAGAATGGGGCGTAGCTACTAACCTTCAACTTCTCAGCTGCAAGTGGTACACCTAGGTAACGAAAAGGCATTGTACCCCTCGGGATATTTGTAAACTCTTGAATTTCCTCCAATTCGAAGCCATGAACTCCAGCTGTGAAAAGGCTGGATTTGAGATTGTTCATCCTTAGACCCGACACATTCCCAAAATTATTTAGGCAATCCATCATGATTTTCACCGATATGGCATCCCCCCTTGCAAAAAGCATCAAATCATCCGCAAAGGCAAGGTGCGTGATCTTAAGTGACCCGCATTTAGGGTGAAAATTGAAGTCACTTCCATTTGTAGCCACCTTTAGCATTCTTGAGAGGTATTCGATGCACAACACGAATAAAAATGGCGAAAGTGGGTCTCCTTGCCTAAGCCCTTTCCTTCCTTTAAAAAATCCATGAATGTTCCCATTTATCCCAATAGAGTATGATGGGGTAGTAACACATTCCATAATCCATGTAATGAATTTGTTAGGGAAGCCAAGCCCCTCAAGCAATTGCTCCAAAAACATCCAATCAATAGAGTCATAAGCCTTGCAAAGGTCGATTTTAAGTAAACATCTTGGAGCCACTCTCTTCCTATTGTATTGCCGCATAAGTTCTTGGGCGAGGTGTATGTTTTCAACCATGCTCCTTCCTTCAATAAATGCGGATTGAGCTTGGTCCACAATGTCTCCTAAGATAGGCCTCAACCGTGATGCAATGATTTTAGCAATCACCTTATAAAAAACGTTGCAACAAGAAATGGGTCTATAATCACCAACATTTGTGGTGTGACTGGTTTTTGGAATCAAAGCAATAATTGTATGGTTGACTTGTTTGAGAAGTGAACCCGTGGCAAAAAATTCCTTGATAGCCTCAACAAATTCCTTTCCAATAATCCCCCATGCTTGTTTGAAGAAACATGACGAGTACCCATCCGGCCCCGGGGATTTGTCATCCCCAATATCAAAAAGGGCTTCCTTTACTTCTTCATTAGATATGTCTCGAATAAGATAGTCCCCTTGTTCGGCTGTTATCGTTGGTCCTTCATTAATAAAATTCTGCTGTAAAGGTGCATTCTGTCCACTTGTACCAAGTAATGAAGTGTAGAACTCAACAAATTCATTGGCAACCTCTTCATGTGATGTAGTGTAGGAGCCATCTTTCTTACAGACCTTTGCAATAAAATTTCTTTTAGTGTTGCGCTTGACCATATCATGAAAGAATTTTGTGCATTTGTCACTATTGATGAGAAAATTGCATTTTGCTCTTTGGAAGAAAAAGCTCCTTTCCGCCTCACATAAACTGAAAGCTTTTTTCCTAAGTTCAGCAACCCGAACCTGGAGTTCCATGTTGCTTGCCTGGTCATGCAGCTGTACCTGAGCCTCCTCCAGCTCCAATTTCGCCATATTAGCCCTGGTGGAGATGTGCGCAAAATGTTTTGCATTGAGTGCTTTAAAATCTCCCTTCAATCTCATCAATTTTTTACACACCATGAATTGTTTTGTGCCTCTGAAAGTGCAATTCCAGCCTGTTTGAACTGTTTTCAGAAAGTCAACATGTGTAGTCCACATATTAAAAAACCGAAACGGTTTCTTGTTGTTCTCCTCTTGGTCTAAAATCGAAACAATACATGGGGAATGATCCGATAGGCACCCCGCCGGTAAGAAATCCGCCCAAGCATTATTACCATTTTGTAGCCAAGTAGCATTCACCATTGCTCTATCCAATTTGTTCCACATAGAATTATTTGTCCAAGTATAGAGGCAGCCCGTAGATCTCAAATCCGTGAGGCACAATTGCATACAACAACTAGCAAAATCCTTTAATTCATATGCTGTCACCTCCGCGCCATTACATTTCTCATCATACTTCAACACATTATTAAAATCTCCAAGTAACAACCACGGGAAGGAAACTTGCAAATTTAGGAGATTATGCCAAAGTGGTCTGCGGGTAACGATAGTGTGGAAACCATAAATAAAACTAACTTGGAAAGTAAATGAAGTTACCTTGCAAGTAGCTTTACAATGAATTGCTTGAGAAGTGCTATCAATCAATTCCAAGGAGACCTTAGAAGGATTCCAGATGATCATGATCCTTCCAGCTTTGTGTGAACTAAAATTGTTAAATTGCTCCAACCCATGAAATTTATTCCTCATAATGCGCTTCAGTTTTGGTTCACCGAGTTTGGTTTCCAAAATTCCCATGACATCAATATTGTGCTTTCTTATAAAATCCCGAACCCCGTTTTGTTTTAGAGGTAGGTTCATACCTCTAATGTTCCACGAAGCTATCTTCATGAGTTCGAAGGAAGGGAGATTCCCTTCTTCTTGTCAAGGATTTTCTCAGTCAGCTTTTGGTCTCCAATTTTTCCTTTCAGTTTAGCCGTGGCATCCAGAATTTTCGCCTTTGCAGTTGTAGGTACCTTTCCATCGACATTGTCCTGTGAAGAGGACTTCTTCTTTGAGGTTTTCTTTTTATTCACTACTTCAATAAACTTTCCATCACCCTCATCTTGTATTACCTCTTCATTGGTCGTCGAAGATGATGCAACATTCACTGCCTGTTCGGTCCCATTATTGTTATCCGTTTCCTGTTCTGCCTCATTTTCCTGGATAAGGTGATTACCCTTCGTGTGAATACCAACATTACTCCCCGTGCCATCCTTTGTAGGAGCCTGTAACACAGTTTTTACCGCAGCATTTGCCTCTGTGTTCTGCCCTTTATGTTGGTCATCACCTTTCTGTCCTGCAATCAGATTTGTCTTCCCAGCCAGCTTTGAATTTTTTTTATGAAAACATCGAGCAGTGTCATGACCAAAAATCTTGCAGTCATTGCAGAATTTAGGTTCATTTTCATAAATGATTTCCTGTTCCCTGCATCTACCATTTGGAAGGTTCAGCTTAACTTTTCTAACGAGTTCCTTGGAGGCGTCGACCTCCACAAGTGCTCGCGCAAAGGAAAGTCTATCTCGGCATGAAGTAACTTTGTCGAGAGTGATAGGATCCCCCACTTTTGACACAATTTTCCCCATGATTTTATTATTCCATAGCTCCAAAGGTAATCCCGGTAAGTTGATCCACACCGGCATTTTGCTGACCTCTTTATCATCGAATTCAAAAAGCTTGGGCATTTTTTTGAGGATCAATGGCCGGCCGTAAACGACGTATGGCCCTCCTTGCATCACACTGAGCCTTTCCTCTTCCGTTTCGAATTTGAAGACTAGCCAACCACTTGAATGAACGCAGAATTTGTAGTCTACTTTCCATGAGTCACATAGTTTAAGTAGCGCCACCTTCCCCGGAAATCTCCCTGAAAAATACCCAACTAAGCCATAGCCCCATGCAACCTCAATGTCATCCATGTCCTCATCGTTAATTATCACTTCCTCCGTCGGATTTATGAATGATTGAAGTTTAAGATTTTCATCAGGAACTCGATTATCTCGAAATAGATTGACCCAAGGGGCTTTAACATCCACCTGTTTACCGTTTTTAATTCCAGTGAAACCAGATTTTGGTTTTTGAATGGACTCATCAGAATCGGTATCATCCATTCCTAACGTGCAGGAAACACTCGGTGACTTAGCCAGACCTTCCACCGGCAAATCCTCATTCAACAGAGAACATACGGGTTGGCTGGCCTTTGCATTGTTACTGGCAGCAAGAGGAAGAGGCCCAGCCAGATTAGTTGAAGAGGAAGTGGCCTGGACCAACAATGCAGGCCCAGAAGAGAACGAGGAGCCTTTCTTTTTATTTTTACCCATGGGCCTGAGTGAAAATAAAATAATATCCCAGCCAAACACACACCCAAATGGCCCAAAATGTGAATAGGCCCAATAGAAGAAACCAACAACCAAACAAATGAACCCAAAACAACCGGGTCAGCCCACTAACAGAAATCAAAACAAATCACGTGAAAAACTCAACACGTGATGGACAATCCCTGCAGTCCACTGTCCAAGAGCACAAAATAAGGAAAGAAACCTTGCCTTGCAGGGTAGACCAGCAAAAAGAATGCAGAAAGGGTGCTGCAAAAAGATATTGGATATGACACGTGAAAGCACCAAGTCAAATCGAAGTTTGAACACAAGCAAACCCACCAAGAACACCAAGAACACCAGGAACACGCAGTGAGCAGCCCAGAAACGAATTCACCAGAGTACCAAAAACAATCAGTAAGGGTAATCAAACCGCCCGGAATAGGGAGTAAGCCAGAACCCAGTAACATGCAAACCGGGGAACTGTGTACACCACACCACAAGCCAAAACCACAGACCAAGATACCAGAAAGGTAAACGAGAAATAAGTAACTGCAAGCTGAAAACCAACCTTAAAAGGATCCAGAACAGCCACGAATAATCTGCGTTAACATCAAAACTGAAACCAGCAAGGACCCGTCTGGCCAGTAGAAAGAAAAACCGTTTGAGTAGCAATACCTCGTCTGGAGCAGATATGTTAAGTTCGTGTTCCAAAGAACACCGAACAACAGAAATGTTCCTCCGTGTAATCTCAATTAGAAACCAAGCAAAACCAAAACCGTGAGAAGTAAACCACTCGGCAGAACAGAAATCAGCACCCCACAATCACAGAAAAACTCCTTGCCGGAAGTACACCCACGTCAAACTATGGAAAACGTGAATATAAAACCACCAAACTGTAATCATAAAATAAACCAGCACCAAAAAGACCTGAAATCACCTTATAGAAAGTGAAATCAAAGCAAGAAAAGAAGGAAAGAAACGGACAGGGAAAGAAAAGTCAGGAACCGAGGCACTTCCAATGGGATTTCTCTCACTAGAAGTTGAGAGCATCTCTCTCTAACCAAGGTTTTTTGACTAACTGAGAGCTCTTTCTTGATTCTATTCTCTACACGTGGTTTTAACTTACCTCCGCCTGGTCAAAGTTGTTTGTGCCCCACCTGGTTATGTGAGTTTTCTTCCTAGCTGGGCCCACTTGAGCCCCCAGTTTTTGTTTGTGTGATTTTCCTGTTGGGCCTTGTAAACTCCCAGCCCGCTAGCTATTATGGGCAAGAAAAAATCCATCCTGGCCCAACATAGTAGATTGTCTCCACTCAAATGAACTGCCACCCCTACCCAAGCAATTCATAAAGTTGCCTAGCAGTGTGAGGTTGCACACTTGACTGATTTCAAGGATGATGCACTTGAGGCCTCAAAGGCCTTTTGGAATGGACTTGACGATCAGTCTACTAAATCTCCAAGTGTCCTACGTCTAGGACACTTGGAGATGAAGATACGGATTCGGAGAGCTCGGTGGAAAAGCCTCAAGTTATTGCTAAGAATGAAAGTGATGGTAAGAAGCCGAATCAAAGTGATACCAAAGCTCCGTGGGTTAATCTTTTTAAAGATAATAGGAATATGGACGAAGGTTTCAAGCTGGAAATGATTGTTGACCAGCCTAATATTATAACTTTGGTAGGCCATGATTCTTTGTGAAGCGGAGAGAAGCTTTTACTACCAAAAAGCTAAGTGTACTTATCTAAAGAATAGTGATAAGTGCACCAAGTTCTTCCATTCGTTGGTAAAGAGAAATTACGAGAGGAATTACATTGCAACCGTTTTGAGAGGGGATGTGACCTATACTTCTTCTCAAAAGAAAGTAGTGGATGAATTCATCTACTTTTATAGTGACTTGCTGGGAAAAAGTTGCCTTATTCAACCTATTAAGCCCGGGGTCGTGAAGAATGGACCCGCGCTAATGAAAGAACATGATTTATCACTCATTCGTGAAGTTACGGATCAAGAGATCAAAGAGGCTTTGTTTAGTATTAGGGATGACAAATCGTCTAGCCCGGATGTATATAAATCTTGATTCTGTAAAAAGCTTGGGATATTGTTAGGTGTGAGTTTAAGAGGGGTAACAAAGAGTTTTTTAACTCTTCCTCGCTTCTTAAACAAACAAATCATACGGTATTTGCCTTGGTTTCTAAGACAAATCACTCTTCTTCCATGGGAGGTTATAAGCCGATTGCATGTTGTAATGTATTTTATAAGGTGCTTACCAAGATTCTTACCTCTTGATTGGGGCCTATACTTGGATCCATTGTTGATCAAATACAAGTGGCATTGTGGAGGGAAGGAGCATGACTAAGAATATTCATCTAGCACAAGAGCTTTTGAGACAATACAATCGGAAGAGAATTGAGATGCCTACATAAAATTGATTTAAGGAAAGCATATGATTCGGTGAATTGGGATTTTCTCAAAAGCTTGCTCGAATGTTTGAATTTTCCTACTAAGTTCATTGGTTGGATTATGGGATGCATTTCTACTCCTACTTACTCCATTGCACTCAATAGTAGTCTACATGGCTTGTTTAAGGGCAGAAAAGGGCTTAGACAAGGTGATATGTTATCTTCATTCTTATTTGTTCTTTGTCTTGAATATTTTTCGAGAATGTTGAAAGGTGATATCGAAAATAGTGATTTTAACTACCATCCTAAATGTGGCTTGTTAAAGTTACACATTTGGCATTTGCCGACGATTTGATGCTTTTTGCAAGGGGTGGTCTAATTTTGGTTAGTATTTTGATGAATTGACTTTCTAAGTTTGGTGATGTGTCGAGACTCAGAATGAATGCTAGAAAATCAAGTTTGTATACGACGGGTATTATTGAGCAAGAATTAGAAGATATCCTGGCAATGACCAATATAACTAAAGGATCTATACCGTTTCGGTATTTGGGAATTCCACCTGCGGTCAAAAAATTGAAAATCAGCTCATATGATTCGCCCCTTAATAAATTTTCAGCTGATATTTGTGCTTGGACAAGATCTAAGCTCTCTTATGTGGGTAGGGCGAAACTTATACGAGCATGCTATAGCCTACAAGGTATGGAGTGTTTTTGGCTTTCTATCTTCCCCATTCCATCCACGGTAGCCTCAAAGATTATTCAACTTTGTTGAAACTTTCTTTGGGCTAACAAAAAACCGTTGGTTGCATGGAGTAGCATTTTCTTACTGAAAGAGAAGGGAGCCTTGGTTTTAAGGATATTAAAAGTTGGAATGCAGCTCTTCTCACCAAAGCCCTTTGGAATATTCATGCTAAGAATGACACACTATGGGTCAAATGGGTTAATCAAGTCTACCTTCAAGGGAAGGATATTTTGGATTGCACGGTAAGGAAAAGTGATTCTCTGCTGCTCAAAAGAATGCTGGAAATCATGGACACTATTGCAGGAGCTGACCAATCTGTCCAAGCTACTGGAAATGTGCTGTCAAACTGGAATAGGGCTGGGCAGTTTTGCATCCTAGCTGCCTATGAGTACTTTTGGCTGAAAGGAGTGAAGAGGGTCTGGTCGAGGGAGGTTTGGAGGCCTTTTATCACTCCTAAACATGCTTCTATCTTATGGTTGTGTGCCGGTCGAAGCTACTCATTAAGGATATGTTGACGTATCTTAACATTGACAAAAATTGTCTTTTTTGTGGGTTGCATATGGAAACTGGACAACATCTATTTTTCCAATGCTCATTTACGTCAAGCATTTAGAGGACGATTAAAGCTTGGATAAGCCTTAGGAAATTGATGAATACGATTCCAAGTGCTTTGAAGTGGATAAAAAAAGAGGCCTAAGGGACATATTGACAAAGTAAATCTAAAAGAGTTGCGCTTGCTAGCAACGCTTACCATATTTGGACGGCATGTAATAGAAAAGTTTTTGACGAACTTAGTCTACGAGTAGATAGCATAGTAAGACGTATTAAAACACACGTGTGCAATGTTATGTTTGCTTTGTACCCGTATGTTTTGATTCATTTTAAGTCTTTGGCTGTGGAACTATAGTTCCTATCGTTTGTACATTTTTTCTTTTTGTTAGCCAGGGTATGCCCGTAGTTGTATGTCACTTGTTTCTTGTTTGCCTTGGTATGCCCAATGTACCAGTACATGAGTTTTAATCTATAATAATTCACATTTACCGATAAAAAAAAAAACAAATCATTCTTACACCTACTTCTCCATACGTTCACTCTACAAAGCAAACTAGACACAAGTCGATTGAATTTTTTCTTATTACGTTTAAAGGAAAAATGGACTAAGCTAGTTGGTTCGACCTTATTAGCCACGAGCTCGGCTTGTGACTCCTACGAGCCGAGCCTACGCTATCAAAGAGCTCGCGAGCCAAGCCTAGCCCACGAGCTCGATTTTTTTTTTTTTAAGTTACCAAACGATGTTTGGTCATTTTTTTAACGAGGTTCATGAACTTTGGTCTCGTGGATTATGCCCACGAGATGCTTGACCAAGCCACGCTCTTGGCTCAGCTCGTTTCGACATGAGTTTGAACCACTCTGGAGCCGAACCGACGAGCTTCTTGGCTATTTTGCAACCTCTAGGGATCCGCATTCCTCGTCCCGTTTTCCATTTAATTATTTTAAAATTAAAAATATATAATTTTTTATATAAATAATTTTCGATACAAGAATCTTGTTTTCCATCCAAGACCCATAAAAGGAAATTTTCTCCAACTTCAATCCCTACCTCATAACCAGGAATGCCCCTTCCCAATAGGGCGGTACGCTACGGAATCAGAGCGAGCAAGCTTTTAGCCATCGAGAGAGGAAAAATAGCCTCGTTTGGTTTTAATAAAAATCAATTTTTTAGTAATTTCACCTTTTATTTTGCTATAAAATCGAATTCTTAATTGATAAGCCCAGGAGAATTTTTGTTTCCCAAAAAGCCAAGAAGGCTACTTTCTTTTTTACTGGTATATAACAAATTATGAGTTGGTTTTTTAAACAACTTCATTAACATTAACGTCAACGGCTGGTAATTTTGGTGTAGAATGTATTTTTGAATAGTAAATTGATGGAGATTTTTTGATTAAAAATGAAAAAGAAGTTTTTGAATTGCGTAATATTATTTTATTGAAAAATATATAGTTGAAAAGAAGAAAAAAAATTATATTTAAAAAAAATAAAAATCAAACAAGGGCTAAATCTCTGGCCCATACTTTTCTCATTTTGTCAAAGAGTTTTTTGGCACTTACATGAACTCAATTGACTAATCGTGTAACATCGAACCGTTCAATATCCATCTTCAAACATATGAGTTCAGAATATGAATAATAATAGAGGCTGCACTCTATTTTACATTCGGCAAATCAACTTTCGCGCTGAAAATTGTGAGAATATGTGATTGCAAATTAATTTGAAAAAAATAGTTCTTTTTTTAATGATTGTTCAAAACTCTTTTTTTTTTCAAACTTTATTTTTGATTACACGTTCTTCTAATAATTTTTTTAAATATATTTTTTATCATACATTATTAAAAAGAAATCTATTTTCACAAAATTTATTCAAAAAATAAAAAATAAAATCTATCAAGCATAGACTTGTTTTAGCTTCTAATATATACTTAAATTTCAAATTCTTATGCTTGTCAGAATGGCAATATTAGAGAATTTTTAAGAAACTTTTCATTTATGTAGAGCATATTATGTATGATAGAGAATGTCTTTGTGTTTTGAGAGTAACTTTTCAGGCACTCCAACAATACTCTCTATTTTGACTCTTCATTTTTTTAAGAGACATTTATTGATTTCTCATCATCTTTTATTTAATATATAATTTTATAAGTCAATGGTCAGTCAATTTAAATATAATTTGAGTATTTTGAGAATTAAAGTATTGAAATTAACATTCTAAAATAGAGAACATCTTGTGTTTAGATAGTTTTGAAGATAATTCTACGGTAGAATTTATCGAGAAGCTTTCTAGATTGTATAATTACGTATGAAAATTTCAGTCTCTTTATCTTTTATCAAGTCCACTGTCCAAGGTGAAAGTTCAAAGTTTACACAAGGGGAGAAACTTTTTGGTGAGTATTTTAAGAGTCTTGTTTTGTCACTTACTTTTCTTCAATTTCAGCAATTTCATTAATCGATACAAATGGTGACCTGAGTGTGCCTTAAGTTAATTCTTTCTATTCATTTGCTAATGGGAAAAGAGCATCTTCATAGAAAAAAACTATGCATCTTTTTTTTGGCAAACTATGTCTCGCGGATGCGAGACTAAACTTTATTGCATATTTCAATCCCTCACTTATCGATTTTCGCTAATTCGATCCTTCGACCTTTTGTTTTGACCATTTAAGTCCAATTTATAATTATGTCCACGTTGATCCCTGATCTTCCAAACTCTTGCACTTTGGTCCTCAAACTTTTTACTTCTTCAATATTGGTTCTTCAAGACCATGTCCATTGTTTGCCATTTCCCCTGACTATATTCACCAATCACAGCCTACCGCTGAAACTGCTCTTGGCGAGGCGATTCGTTCCGTTCCGAGTGTATAATCCTAAAACATTCCACGGTCTCTTAACCCCTAAACCTCAAACGGCATTTTCAGTCCCGCAATAGATTTGATTCAATAATCAAATATGGTA
>CAIGRN010056605.1:0-15165 GCA_903798345.1 Fraxinus anomala
CTTTGCAATCCCTATGAATGTGCCAACTTGCCAAATTTACTTCTAACAGATATCAAGAAATTGGATGTGTCTAATGCCTTCCTTTATGGTACTCTTGATGAAGAAGTTTACATTTCTGAACCTCAAGGTTATGTTGATCCACAACATTAGCATTATGTATGTTGTCTTAATAAGGCCCTTTACGGATTAAAGCAGGCTCCTAGAGCTTGGTTTAATCGGTTCTCTCAATGTCTTTTGTAACTTGGATTTGTGGGATCATCGGTTGATCACTCTCTTTTTACTTATCACCAAGAATATGTTCATACTTTTATTTTGGTCTATGTGGATGGCATTCTCATTACAGGATCACATAATTCGTTCATTGCCTCATTACTTCAGCAATTAAAATCTGACTTTGCCTTGAAGGATTTGGGGTCTCTCCATTATTTTCTTGGAATTCAAGTCACCCGTGATTCTCAGGGTTTGCATCTCCGTCAATCCAAATACATCTTGGACGTTTTGGATCGTGCTCATATGGCTGGTGCCAAGCCCTATTCCGTACCATGTACCTCAGGTTCGAAGCTTGCTGCGCTAGTGGTGATACTCTTTCTCATGCCACTGAATATCGTCAGATTGTTGGTGCTCTCCAATATTGCACTCTTACCCGTCCGAAAATTGCTTATTCCATCAGTCAGCTTTGTCAACGTCTTCACGCTCCTACTACTACACGTTGGACGGCTGCCAAACGGGTTCTTCACTATCTTAAAGGTACGGTTGATCATGGTCTTACTTTCTCCAAAGGGAGTCTTCACTTGCAAGCATTTAGTGATTCTGATTGGGCAGGAGATCCCAATGACCACCGCTCCACCACGGGCTTTGGTACCTTCTTAGGCCTTGTTTAATTTCTTGGTGAGCTAAGAAGTAGTAAGTCGTTGCTTGATCAAGTACTAAGGCGGAATATCGAGCTTTGGCAATGACTATTACCGAAATCCTTTGGATTAGGATGGTTCTCAAAGATTTACAGGTTCCTCTTACACGTGTTCCTACTATTTGGTGTGATGATTTGGGTGCTATTGCCCTTGCCTCCAATCCCATTTTTCATGCTCGCACTAAGCATGTGGAGGTAGATGTTCATTTTATTCGGGAGAAAGTTTTGAATAAGGATGTTGATGTTAAGTTTATTTCTACATATGACCAGATTGCCAATATTTTTACAAAGGGACTTACTTCTTCTCGGTTTCTCTTTCTCAAGGCCAAGCTCATGGTTTGTCTTCCCCTATTTGCTTCTGGGGGGATGTTAAGAAAACTAATAGTCAACATCCTATATTGGGAGAGACGTGATTGCTTGATTACAAGAAGAGGTGTGATTGCTTGATTATAGCATAATTTTTTTTCTTTCCTTCCTTTTAATCTTTATTCTTTCCTTTTAATCTGTATTATTTCTATGTACAGAATATACAACCTTTATGTTGTAAATTCTTATATAAATGAATATATGTTTTCTGGTCTTGGTAACTTCGACCAACGCCACTTTATACAATTCTTTCAAGAGCTTGGTTTTGTTGATGAAAATGTTGTCTATTTTCTAATAACCAAAGTGCAATTTATTTAAATAAAATCCCATGTTTCATGATGCTAAGTATCACTTTATAAGAGATATTATATCTATACTGAAAATTGGGAAAATTGCAACACAATTTAATTCTTCTAATATGAGAACTAAAGTAACGCCTTCAAGTAAATTTAACAATTTCTTGAAGTTATTATCTGTTGATTCTTTGAATTAATTGTATAGGTACAAAGAGCAAGTTAAATAGAAATTGTTGGCGATGCCCTCGGTTGCACTGCGAGGCCAATTCTTAGTAGCAAGGTGGAGATTGTTAAGTGTGGTGTTGTGCACGTGTGTTAAAGTTTGCTTCCAAAATTGGCCTATAAGCGTGTTTGTGAAGTGCATATTTACTAATGGATGCAGTTCCCTAGATCTTGACACTTGTTACTCTTCTGGCCGTCTGATTTGCTTTTGGATTCTTCTAAGGCTTAAAACCTTTCGTATGGCTGCTGGCTCTTCATTCAGTTCATCTAGCATTTGGGTTTTGAGAGATTTTCTCTCTGAAAATTGAGGTTTTCGCTTTGATCTCGAAAATCTCATTCGAGACTTGAAATCTTCTATTTTCTTTCTGATTCCTGGTGTTTCTGAGTGAAAATGTGTAAAGGATTTGAAGGTTCCCTTTCTATAGATCAGGTTAGAGTGATAGTGTGATTTCGTGGGTTCTTGGTGGACTAGTGTCTCGATCTGCTAATTCTGTAAAGATAAGTCTACTTTGTGGCTTGATTTTTTGTACTTTGGAACTGATTCTAACCTTTGCTGCCATTTTTGGCATTATTGTACAATTGAGCATTATCCATTTTATATGGATGCTCAATAAGGGATTAGGTGTTAGAAGTGGCACCAATTATGTGGCGATACAGCCGAAACAATTCTTGGGTTCTTATTTTTATTTCTGTAAATTTTTAATCCTCCACTATTAGGGTTTGAGTTTGATTGCTTACATTTTTTGTTTCTGGGCATTTCATAAGAATTCTTGAACACGTCCAACATCATACCTCTTCTTTTTTTGTGATGACATCGTACCAACCCCCAGGTTCTCAAGTCATCTCATTCACCTCAGGACCATCATGGCATCCTCCAAATCATATGGAGTTCTCGATGGCCTAAATTGCACATTAGAGGGACATACATGACATCAAGTAAAAGCCACAATAAAGTCCCCTTTGGCAATGTTATTTCATTACAATTTTCGATTGAACTTTAATTAATTTAAACTTATAAAATTATTACATATTTCACAATACCGTTACAAAAACATGCATGATATGAATCCTACAGCATGAATAGAATCTCCATAAAAATACCATTAGATCAAGCACCAATTATTTCGTATCTGAGTAAAATCTTGGCTAATTGATCGAAGTGGGTAGCTCTAATAAGCCCATAGATCATGGAACAAATAGGGTGAATAGGCCCAAGCACCACACTACACATGCACGCGAAACTCCCTTGTTATCAAACGTGCAATTCTTACCTCATACGGCTCACACAAAGACTCCTAAATCCATCCCGAGCCTTTTCTTCCACCTCTCCTCTCCAATCGTCATTCAAACTTGCATTCTCAGGTGCTATCAAATGGGGGTCTTTCCTTTGCCTAACGTATGTATCATCTTGGCTTCGTCCCGAACTGAGGAGGCATTCTGGTCAACGCACGTGTGTAGGAAAGCTGATCACTATATAAGCTAAAAGACTATTAAATTAAATTTATTTAACAGCACCGTTACAAAAATAACTTTCATTGCACATTTTCTATACTAGTAGTACTAAAAAGAGACTAGCTTGACTTCAGCTATTTTTTAATAGTTATATTATGAGCCCGTTTGGCATGATTTTTAAAAAGTTAAAATGAGCTTTTTGGACTGAAATCAGCCTTTGGACCCGTTTGACTAATTTTTTGAAAGGGTTTATTCAAGTTATAAGAATTTTTGAAGGAATTTGATGTAATGTAATTTCATCTAAAAGAACTTTTGGAATAGAAAGTTCTTAAAAAATTAGTTTTCAAACAAAAATTAATGTATCTTCCTCCAAAAACCTTTCTATAGGAAGCAAAAGCAAAAAACAAAAGTGATGCCAAAACTGGTCCTACATGAGATGTATAAAAGACCTTTTAGGGTAGTATGTTCTTCTTTGAGTATATTTAATTCTATTCCTCCTATATATATAATATATCTGTTCAATTTTACAAAACATGATCTAAAAAATAAAATAATTACTCTTGTAAATTGCATTACAATAATTAAAATATAAATAAAATAATTTGCAGCATTGAATTTAGTATCAAGTTAATTGAATAGTACATGAGATGGTCGTGTACATGAGAGGGTCATGTGTGCTCTAGTAACAATGAAAATGGTCTTCCTTTTTTCTCTCATTTGAGCATACACTAGCAAACCTCATTTGCGTATTGAATTAGAACACATTGAATATCATTAAAGAAGAAAAAGAAGGTCGAATTTAAGATCTGATTGAATTCATATTGAATACTACTTAAATAATACACGAACAAATGGATTCTTGTAAGAATTGGTTTCATTTGATACTTAGTTTTAATATCAATTATTGTTTCCCATATCTAATTGTGCTAACTGAATTCATTGTTGCTCCACCCAAAAACTACTTTGCACTTGAGGTTCAATAATACGAACTAACTTTAATACCTAGAGGTAATTATAAACTCGAAGTCGCATGATTTTAAAACAGATAGCAATAATTAAATCAGTCAGACTTGAAGTAATTGGCAAACAGTAATTTCTGTGAATTGAAAAAATCTCAAATGTGTGTGATTACTAGATATGCCTCTTTAATAGCAAAAGGGGCATATCAACGAGTCATGTTGCTTCGAAATAAGCGTGACCTTTGAATAAGGTGGAATCTACATCATTAAATTTGAAACGATGTGATATAATGGTTAAATTAATTTGTGCCAAAAGATGTGAACATTCTAAGAGACATGAAAATCTATAAATATGACCTCCTAATTCTATTTTCTTCACTCTAAATCAATTTCATATAATTGATTTCTAATTCTTTCCTTCTCCAAATTATGTCAAAATAAGGTCCGAATTATTTTTGAGCTCGTGTTCGATATTTAATATGTGATATATTCAGTTTTAGAAGAATGTTGTCAAGTATTGGTTCACCAACAAAATTAATAGTGTTATATTAATTTTAGTATTAAATAAGGTCCGAATTATTTTTGAGTTCGTGTTTGATATTTAATATTTGATATATTCCGTTCTAGAAGAATGTAGTCAAGTATTGGTTCACCAACAAAATTAATAGTGTTATATTAATTTTAGTATTTGATATATTCCATTTGATGATGTTAACACCAGTGTAAAGATTTACATTTTCATATCTCACTTCATTTCATATTCTAAATTCTACGTTTCAGTAACTTGATATTTTGTACGTATATCTAGATTTGGGTAAGTCAAAATTTTATTCTATATTTTGTACACGTAAGTCGTCATTTTTCATATTTTTCATGCACGTATTTGTTGTTAAAGAAATATAATTCATACACAAATTTATTCAACATAATATAACACTCTTTAGGTCTTTATTTAGAAAGTTTAAATCGATAGTAATTAAATGTCACAGCATATAATAAATGCACAGCACTTCTACCTCCAGATTACTATAAACTTTGCGACTTAAACATAGTTCAGAATTAATAAGAACACCTAAATTCTACCGCCTATAAATAAAAAAACTAATGCAGAAAAGCTCCATACATTCCTCAGATTGAGTTATTCAATGCTGTATTCAGTCTGCTGAACACCACTTTCAGTGGGACGCATGCTAAGACTGGTTTGACGAGCATGTTGACCACTGGTTTCTCCTGTGGTTCTGGCGAATCAGTAAGTGAAGACAACTTAGCTTCTTCCATTTTCGTGATTTCGCTGGTGGGATCAGCTGCTGCGGACTGACATTCTTTGTGCGTGGCCTTCCACGTGGCCTCTTTTCAATTACCGCACCAGCTTCTAACACGTCAACAGTAAGTGGGTGGCCAATAATTGGTTTACCAGTTAAGTTGCTTTTTGGAGAAATATATGGAACTGGTTGTGGTTGATATCGCCTGTCCACCTCTAGAGTAACATCATACAAACCGGAATCAACTTTACAGTCTTCAAGATAAAACTCTGATGCATCATACTTCAGATTGACTGTCGAACATGACTGGCGGTACGCCATTAACCTTTGGGGAATTGCCAGCTTATCAGCTTGTCCTCGTGTGTGAGGTTCCATCAGCATAACAGATGACATTTCAAACTTAATATCTTCAGTTGGTCCTGACTTTCCAAATGAGCTGTCCAGATTAGTACCTGACATGTACACATTGTCATGCTTATTGCATATTTCCATTTTTCTCGAATTTGACTTCCTTTTTCCTTTTCGCTGCCACCGAGCATCAGAACCCCAACAGAAAGAACCTAACTCATTGAGCTTCTCAGTCCCTGAAACCACTGAAGAGCCTAATGTAAACAGCACATCAATATCTGGGATCCAAAGGCATCAATATGCAAAGTACATGCAAAAACCATGGAGATAAGCCAAGTCTATAAATGGGAAAGTACTTAAAAATAACCTAACTTGTGCCATAGAATTCTCTACTTACTTTCTGGGTGGTGATTTTGAATACGAGCACTTTCAATCTTAAGTGCATGAACAATGGCATCACCTCTGTGAGCATATTTCCCCGTCTTCTTTGATGAATTAGACGTGGACGCCTTAGCTTTCTCAATGCATGAATCGAACTCTCCGCAACGAAAAACTTTTACTCTTTTTGATGCCTCGAGATTATACCAGCCCCTGAAAGAAATTTGGCAATAATTTAAATTAAATTATCTCGTACTGATTGAACTCGAGGATCTTTTAAGAAAGACAAAAACTGGCTGTCAAAAGAAACTAAGTAATCATTGAACAACAAGTGCAAAATGAACCAACCCTATTAATTATTGATATACAGGGAACGGAATTTTTGTAGGTAGGTTCTAAATATTGCATGTCAACTTGTCCTTATGAAAGTCAAGGGCAAGCTTCCCCAGGTTTTAAGGAACAATAATTTACGTAAATACCTACATTTAACCTTAGCCAAACATGGTCTAAAAATAGACTCATCTCAGGATAACAAGTATCGCTGGTACCAAATAATATTATTTTGAATCCTGAGCTCAAAGACTTGAAACTAGTGTCAACTCATTTAAACTCATACTTAATGTAAAAGGACACAATGACCATACTTAAATGTGAAACCGCCTTTTGCACCATTAACATTCCTAGCTCGTTGATTGCCAATGATACAAGGAAAACAATGATTATTGAGTATGACAGAACGTTAAAAAAATTGTTGCCAATGATACGACAGAAACAATGATTGCTGAATATGACAAAATTTTACAAAAAATGCTCCCACTGATTCGAGGTTAGCAACTCAAAAACCTAACTTGCAAGCATTATGTCCTTTTCACACTCTTATTCTTCTATGACAAGTAAAATCGGAATGATCACCAGTCTTTATATAGAAATCAAAAGGATATAGGGTGCAACTATTGCCGTGTATGGAGTCACGACAGAACACATGAAGAGAATATGACACGATAAAATTCTTGTTTTATATAGAATATCAATGATCCTAACCATTTATCAAATAAAGGTAACCAAAATTGAAATTTTTAGCAATGAAGCAAGAACTGACAAGTCACTTTGGGTGATTTTAAATAAAATGAAACCATTATCTCACTGCTATACTATGCATAGTAACAGAGGATCATATGTCTAACTAAATAAAGATCATAACCTTTAAATGTGAAGAATGATTAAATTATAATCACAAAAAGAACGTAATGGTATCAACATTTCTTGACGAAACGAAGGGACTAAAATAGGCACTTACAAACTTGCATCTTCTCTCCCAAGGAGCTTTATAGGTGTCCCTTGTCTTGGCACAGGCAATGTAGTCTCGGGCAATTCATCTGGGCTGAGAATCTGACCTGGCCACCAGTACCCATTTTGCCTTCGGACCCAAACCAAACCATCCACTGATGCATCAATGGCCTTCTTTTTTTCATGAGCAGGACGATCCATGTTTCTCAATTCTGAAAAAAGAAATAATAATTATAGAGGTGATTAAACATTAGGTAAAATTGAAGTCATTTCACTCATTCAGTGAACCCCATATAAATCTCAAACCCAACAAAAAATGCANCTTCTTTTTTTCATGAGCAGGACGATCCATGTTTCTCAATTCTGAAAAAAGAAATAATAATTATAGAGGTGATTAAACATTAGGTAAAATTGAAGTCATTTCACTCATTCAGTGAACCCCATATAAATCTCAAACCCAACAAAAAATGCACCTGTCCTCCCCAAAAATATTAAAAAAAAAAAAAAAGGAATGACATCATATATTAAAAAAACGGAAGCTTAAATGATAGGAAAAAAAAGGGATCAAGACCCAAATGAAAGGAAAGATAAATAAATATATATACATACATATATATATATATATATATATATATATATATATATAATAAGTTTCACAGTTTAAGAAAGAAGAAAAAGGAAAATAGATTTTGCGCAAAATAAAATTCTCAATTGCATTTTATTCAAGTGTTCCCTTTGTTCAAAAGAACATTTAAAGGATTTATTTCCTCTCAAAAAATTCAAGTCATTTAAAAGCATTTGTTTTTCAAGATGTACATTTTTGGTTGCTTGCTTATAAGTTAGTGTTTAGATATGTAGAGAAAGTGAACACTTTAGAAATGATAATGAAATGTACCTTTGAAACAGAGAGGAGAAGAAAGTGGGTGTGTGTTTACACGAGATAATAGGCTTTCACTCGAATGGAGATAGGCATAGATTGAGAGGGCTATTTATGAAATGAATGAATGACAACATACAAAATAATACAGTCAGTAGTCATTACTTTTAGTACACAGTATTAAATTGTACTGGTGATATAGTTTAGGAAACTTCAAAGTTTTTCCTTATTTGCAATACAGTATTATTTTATTCTTGTTACCAAACATGTTGAAGAGGTGTGGCAGTTACAACATAAAAACTAGTACACTAATACTTTTAAAATTGTTCCACGTGCATGTTCATGGCCCAGTTTTGAATAAAAAATATTACATTATTACACCTTGCACAGCTGGATGGAAACCTAAATCCCCCAAATGGTAAATATCAGGCGGATCATTAAATGGCTGACATTTGTCTGATTACAACAGCAATGGAGTTGGTCCATTGAGCTATTTAGTTGTATTTCTTTCCTTCTCCTTTATGAGTAGTTGGGATACTAATTGAACTTTACATTTGATTAGTTTGGGATTCTGATTAAGTTGAGAGATCCATTGAGCTATTTAGTTGTTTTTCTTTCCTTCTCCTTTATAAGTAGTTGGGATACTAATTGAACTTTACATTTGATTAGTTTGGGATTCTGATTAAGTTTAGAGGTCTGTTACCATAGACATAATAATGTATTTGAAATTTAATTAAACTTATATGATTTTTGATATAGAATCTAATTATATTTGATACTTGTATTTTAGGAATAAACAACGAGTACATAAATGCATTGTTAAGTATCACAGTGTGTATAATGAGAGTACTGATTTCACTTTTCTTTTTGTTAGTTATATACGGTGATGAGCTGAGAGATCAGTTATCATATATATATTAATGGTAGTTAGATTAATACGGTATCCAAGTTCTCAAGTCTATTACTGTATTAAGTGACTAAAGTAAAAAGCCAGTCAGCATAAGAGCTCAGATACTATTCAAAGGGGCATTTTATGAATGAACATAGCAAGTGAATAAATGTATTTATGTGTTGAATCCATCGCCATTTTCGTGCGATGTGATTGGTCAATTTAGTCGCAACTATCTGCATCAACATATTGATACACGTGTTAATCCACAATGACATTCACTATTAATACATTTTAACTTGTCCGTTTATAGAAAATAGCATGGTCTGTGATGCAATGGTAAAGTTCGAATTCTAACACCACTCCGTTAGATCCATACCAGCCGTCTACCACTTTCATGTGATCCAATTGGTAATGACATGTTCATACACTAATCAATCGAGACAATGTTATCAATTAAATATACCTTTGAGTTGTCAATGATCATTATTAAATATGGTTGAGCAACTCAAATATAATATTCGACGAATAAAAGTTAGTAGATTAATAACCAGTGAGGGAACTCTTTGCAAAATTTGGGCTAGAATTTTTCTTAAGAGAGTTTATTTTATGCCTAAAAATTTAGATTGGAAAATACTTCAAAAAATTACAATTTAAAAGTTAATATACACATAAAAGGTTACACATTTGTTACTTTTTCATTAGAAGCACATATATATTCTTACTTTTTCATTTTCGAAAAGTCACAATATTTTTTTTGTATTCATTTAAAATTCACTCTTTCTTCTTCTTTATTAACAAATGTTGCATTTCCCAAATTTACAAAACAAAAACAAAACAAAATTCCGTTAAAGAAACACGAAGTTCTGGTTTCTTCTATTTGTCACTTTTTTGGCATTGGGACGCAACTTCTTAAAGATTTGGAATAATATTATATAGAGCCATTAGTTTTCATATAGAGAGAAAAGTGTCTTTCTTGAATGTAGGTAGGAATAGAGAGTGACACGTAAGTACAAAATGAATGAGAGAGAGAGAGAGAGAGAATAATTCAGACATTAAGTTCGATACACATCACTAAATCACTCCCCACACGGTTTTATCAGGATGCTGATTGTTATCAATGGCTCATATTGGTGCGATTAGAACTGCAGTGCAGTCGGTCCATTAATCTCTTTCCCCTTCTCCCTTCTAAGTAGTTGTGATACTAATGGTACTTTACACTTGGTTTGGTACAGTGATTAAGCGAAGTCTATTACTATAGAGATGTTCACGTATTTTGAACTTATCTAGAGTAATACAATCATCGACCTAAGAAATTAATTGTCGTACCGACACTTGGTATGACTCATACGGTGATCTAGCTGAGCTTGATAATAATTTAGAAGGATAACTTGGGAATAAACACAATGTGTAAATAAATATATTTTTAAATGTAAGATTGCATAATGATAATAATAATGGTACATTGCACTAAGTTTGTTAGATACGGTAATTAGAAGAGAGGTCAGTTACCGTGCGTACACTAATTATGTATGTTACTTAGATTAAGGCAGTCATTAAGTAGAGAAATCAGTTATCAAATGAGCTAATTATATTTGATATTTGATGAGTCTTGAATGACCTAGAGAATATTACTTCTACTAAAAGATTGGTTGTGAAAGTTATGTCATGGGGAATGTTTTTCACTGTGGAGTCAATTTCGAAACAAGTGATTTGTATAATGCTTTATGTCCCGCTCACTAAGTTAAAAAGCAATTTATAAGTTTATAACTACTTGATTACCCTTTTACAAGAAATTTTTATACATGACTTGGCCGAATTTTATTTTAACACGTTCTTCGAAAGTCAAATAACAGAAGTTTCAGCATCTATGGCTAGTGTTTGCCCCAAAACTAATACTTCTCAAATTCCTTTCGATGAAAGATTTATTTATTTTGGATTCAGATTATCCTGTTATTGAATATTCCATTAATCATTCCTCAATCATTTAGTATTTTATTAAATTCTTTAATGGAGTTTGCTAATTCTGAATGTAAACCCACTAAATAGCATGAAAATTTATTTAATGTTTTACTATAGTTCGTAATGTTTTTAATAGACAAAATTGGTTGAGTAGTGCTGTTTATCCTCACTAGTGGACTGTCATCAGTGATGATAGAAAGCATTATTCAAATGGTTTGGACCTGGGATCTAACTTAAGCCAAACTGATAGTTTCAAGAAGTTAAAAATTAATTTTATTTATACATTTTATCGGATTCAAAATTTTCTAATCATACATGTAATCAATTTTTATCAAGATTTATTTTAAAAAATCTAATTTTAATCCACATTGAAAAGGGGCTTATTTTTTATTTTTATTTTTTAGGGTTGGTTTAATTCCTTATTTTTCTTCATTGTTTACATGAGATTCTGACCTATTTGTTAGGTCAAATAGGTGTATAAAAAGAAGAGGTTGACACTCAGATGGAGATAGGACTCAAGAGTGAAAGGTATTTTTGAAATGAATTAGAGGGGAAAAACAATGCAATCAGCACTAAACACAGTATTAAAGAGTACTTGGCAATACACGGGAGTAAACTTCAGCTTTTTTAACTTTGTACGACATATATTATTATCTTATTCACTAGGGGTGAACACAATTTGGTTTGGGCGATTTGAGACAAACTGGAAATTTTTCAAACCAAACCAAACCACCCTTTTTAGTTTAATTTGATTTAAAATCACGGCTAACGAATAAAAAATAATCCTTCAATTCCATAAAGATAGGCTTACTTTTTTTTTTCTTGTGTCCTATATTATAGGCCACTTTCCTTATTGAGAGTATAGTTAATTTTTTGAATTTCTAACATGTCCCTATTTAATATGCCTTATTATTAATAAATATGAACTACTTCTACTTAAATCGTTATTTAATGTTTGCATATATTAGGAAAAATATAAGAAAAAAATATATTTCCAACTATATCAACTATATTTCTTAATCTGAGTGAAAATGGAAATAAATCAATCTTTCTGGGATAGAGGAAGTAATATATATTGATTAAGTTAAATCATAAATATTAATCTAAAATTTCATGTTGAAACATAAATATTAATATTATTACAACTATTACGGACAAAGTTTTTTGTTTCTAATTACAATGCAAAACATGATACAAACAATTTAGTTATAACCTCTTAATCGATACTAATTAGTGCAACATCTTTAATTGTTACATATGATTCATTATTTGCATAAAGATAAGAATATAGCAAATTTAATTATTAATTATAATTAAAAGATATGAAGCAACTAATAAAAGAAAATGAATCGAAAAATCAACTACGATACTACCTTCTACAGGTACCTGTGGATCATCTAACGCTTCTAACTCATTCAAATATTCACGTATCGTTATAGGTTCCTAGTTAATATGCACTAAAAATTTTAATGCAAATCACCGCATCAACAATCTTTGCACTTAATGAACTCATAAATAAACAAGAAATTGACAACTAGTAGGGAAAACAGACTCGGAAGCAATTGTGAATATTTGAATGGCTAATACATCTCTTATCAATTTGGAAAACAATCATGTATTTATTTACATTCAGTTTCCACAAAAAAAAATTTATATGTCGAAAGACTTATTAGTCAAATCTTCACAACGACCATTTAAGTAATCCACTAAATCATTCTAGCAACTAACATTAAAGTCTAACAACTAAGTTAGAATAAATAATATATTGCATAACGTGGCCACGAAATTGAGATGCAAATAAACAAAAAAAATAATGTTCAGTTCAAAGTACAATGGAGCCCGACACAAATTAGAAGAAAACAATACATCTACCAATAAATTATCACAAATTATTATTAAAAAATAGAAAATTAGATAATCTGACTTAGAAATCAAGTCAAATTTCGAGGAAATTTTTATAAGAAGAAGAAAATGGTGCAAGTTTAGAGATTTAATTGTCTATTCAATTGTGATAGTTGAAGCACGAATATGGTTCAGCAATGGTCATTCAGCCAATTTAAGGATTTTGCATTCACTATTGTGAAAATGATGAGTAATTGGGTATGATTTAATTAATTAATTGTGATGGATAATTGTCTAATTGAGTTGGGTCTAATATGGATCTATCTTTTCAATTGGGATATGCTTAGTTTTAATTGTGTTGAATAAATTTAAATGAATTTATTTTTAGTTTTTTTTTTCGTAAGTCGAATTTGAAACGGCTTGAAAAAATTCGAGGTTCAAAATGAACATATTGATGGATCCATATGGACCCACACCAACAGTTTTGAAAAAGCGGCTTTCGATTTGATTTTGAGGTTTGTTCAGCCATATTATTCTCAATATGTCAAAGAGGTGTAGCGGTTACAACATGACACTTCTAAACAAATATTTGTAGACTTGTCCCACGTGCATGTTGATGGCCCTATTTGAATCAGAAAATAAATTTATACACCTTGTATAGCAGAATGCAAAACCTAAATTGCCTACATGATTTTATCAAGCTGATGATTGCTATCAATGGCTAGAATTGATCTGATTAGAAAAGCCGTTAAATCACTCCATTAAGCTCTTTACTTTTTTTTCCCTTCTATGCTAGTTGTACATGTATGCCTTTGCCTACAAGGTAAGCCATGTGGCAACCAACTAAGCAAAGTAAGGCTAGCACTCCACGTAACATCACCTCTTTCACATTTCTCTTCCAACACGATTAGGTCATTCATTTAGATGCCTTTCTTGGGACACTATTGTTTTGGAAGCAATGAAACAACTCTCTACTGCAGTGTACATCCAAGGGGATGGGCATCTACTACAAGCCTCGCCTCGGCCAAGCTACAGAAATAGTACACTGCACAAAGTGATTGACGTGATATCTCTATAGCTGAAGTTCCCAGTCGAATCACAACTTTTCAGCCTATACATTGGGTCTGCAAACTATAGGCCTATGATGGCTATGGATTGACACGATTGAACATGAAGAGTGAACCTTTATTATGAGTCTACATGAAAAGCATCTTGAGGGGATCTCTTGTGTCCTGTTCTCATATAAATAATTGGTGCTCTCTTATTCAGATGTAAGCTTTAATCAAGTCTTAAACACAGTAAGTTTTTGGTGAACTCAACACCCATATTTCTGTCCATCATGTCCCTTACACATACAACATACTCCATCATCTGACTTTGACATCGTAGTTCATGGACTATCGCACCCTGCCGAACTACAGTTTGTGTAATCTGACATGATTGTCCAAGTGTGCACGCAACATATGCGTGGATAAGAGAATAGCCATGATCTATTGACAGCTGAGTCTCTTTGGATTCGGAAGTCAACATATTGGCACATTCCGTAGAAAACTACACTTTAATAATAAGTGAATCTCGTGAGTGAAAAGCCTACTAATCTATTGAAAGGAAGCTTAGAAAAAATCAATTCAAGAATATCAGTGCCCTTGGGTACTTGCTATTTAAAAAAAGCAAACCATCTTTGAATTTGGAAAGAGTGAATTTTATCAACACTTTATATTTCCCTTTACTTTGTTAGGACTTAATTTTTGAGTTTATAACCACTTGACTAACTGGTTTACAAGCCAATTCGATAAGTGACTTCTGACAAATTTGATTTTAACATTTTTTTTTGAAAATCATATAACAGAAGTTTTAAGCATATATGGAAGGTATTTGTTTCAATATCATTTTCAAATTTCTGTTGATGAAAGATTTGATATTTTGAGTTCATCATATCCTCTTAATGAAATAATTCCATTTCTCATTCTTATGTAATTATAGTGTTAGGTTTTAGTTGATTTATGTAATTGGCAAATTTTGCGGACAAAATGATTTAATTGGATAGGTTGTTAAAGTTCAAGGAGTAATGTGCAATTTTTTCAAAAGTTAGTTAGTAGGTCTAGGGTTTCGAGTTTG
>CAIGRN010056613.1:0-10218 GCA_903798345.1 Fraxinus anomala
TTTATCGAAAATTTGATGTGTCACAGTTCATTGACTAAACAAGGAAAAAGAAACAAAAGAAACCGGTCTATTGAACCTGTTGTGTAACCTCTGGAGGAAGCTTGTAATGAAATCCCTGGCTAAACACCAAGTCCTTCGGTAAAATCTCGGACAGATGTCATCATCCCCAGCTTTTCTTTTTTTAGTTTCTTGCAGGCCAGGAATTTGCATTTCGGGCCAACATAACTATGCACAATCCATGATATTCCACGAATGTACATTGAACAGAGGGAGAGGGGCAAGCATCTTCTCAGGCCTCTCCAAACAGTGAGTCTCAAGAAGCAACCACAAGTCAACCGGCAGGACCCTAATTTCGGCTGCCTTCAATTTACAGTCTTCAAAACGTACGGTAACAAAAACTATGGGCTCAACCAAGTAGGAAAATGGATTTGTGTGTTTCATAGCATTGGAGAAGCATTTCTGGGATATCTTGCAGACGATGGCATCCGCTGAAAAGATCGAGAAAACTCTGGTTTAAATCTTTTGTTTGACGTCCCCTGCAATGACCTGATTCACAAGGAGTTAGTAACATAGTATGCATATTTGTAAATCTAGTAAAAGAAGCTGTACGAAGCTGACATCACTTGAGGAGATACGGGGAATGTAGAAGTATAGACAAAAGTGAGTCATTTCCCACATCGTCCAACATGGAAAACCAGCATCGTAAAACAAACTTAAGATGAAAGCTGAAGCTCCGAGATTTCTTCTCAAACTTCGCAACAGTTAAGCGATCACCTTTACTCAAAAGCTCCCAAAATTCTAGCACATTCCAAATATATGCACATCATACAACCCAAACAAGTGCATAATCAGGGTGATACTGCTCTTGCCATACATTATATTCTCATGCAGAGCACATTGAAATATAATTTTACGTGCAATCATTTAATCAAATGTCAGCAGATACCAAAACCCACTAACCTTGGAGAATCCTTGCGTTTGTAAGAAAACTGATTGGGCATGGATCTCAAGATTCCAAGAGCCTTTTCAGCAGCCTGAGGGAAATAATATAGGGTTCAAAACATGATGAGCAATTTAATAAACAAAAACAAACAAAAATCCAAGTCCCTAATACTAATAAGAAAGAATGTGGAAGGGAAAAGGTATCCAAGAGGGAAGCAGGAAAGCAACATGGTACCTGTGTCTTAGCTTCATCCCATGTTAGTCCAATTCCTTTGCCTAATACGTGTCCATCAATTTCAACCTAAAATGCCAAAAACAGCACAATTTCTTAACAAAGAATACTTGGATATATTATGAAGTATGTAATCAATTGGACACGTAAAAAATTGGCTACTTTGTGGATCCACTATCAACCATCATTTTGGTTTAACCAGTGAGTTCTACAAAATGTCAAGTCCCTCAAATTCTGATGCACATAGAAAAGTATTTAAAACCTCCAAATATGAGGATTACGAGGTATGGAATCATTATGAACCCAACTACGTCTGACAATCCAAATGGCCAAGAACAAATTGATAGATACAGATAATGGCACCATTAAAGATTAAAAATGTTTCACAATATAACTGCATGGTTAGAGGCATTGGATTAAGATTTTAAAATCAGAATTCGGTGAAAAATCAAATCAAATTTATATTGACAACTCTAAATCCAATTCAGAATTCCCGGGATCATGCTATCAAACGCAATCTAAATGACTGTTAAATGAAAATCAACGTGAAATCCAGAATAATTAATCTGGTCAAGAGACTAAATGACCGTGAACGCAAATCGACGTGAAATCCAGAATAATTAATCTGGTCGATATAAGGCTTCAATAGAGTACAGGAGAAGACATTATTATGCTATATCCGATCCATATTAACAATTTATGGAAATGATGGTATAATGGTACTGTAGGAGTGGGTGGGGATGACTGGAAAGGAGAGAGGAATAGAAGGTGTTAATCACCCCCAGAAAAGAAAGTTCACCTAAGAAGACTAACATTTTTTTTATTTAATTGTCAACAATGCCTAAATTGCTGACCTGTGCATATACTTCTTTTTTCTGGCCTGGATTTGCTGAAAACTGAGGTTGAGTTTGGAATGCTACACCAAGGCCCTGCATCATGCACTGAATAATAGAATGATGAAAGCTTGTGAATGGGGAATGGCAAGTACAGAAATCAGAAATTGTAGTATTTTGACTATAAGAAACTCACCAGATCTTTAAGCTCCGTGACTGAACCCATAGACTTTTTGGAAGCCTCCAGTCTAGGGTCCAGAATCCTGAGTGACTCTGATGCAATTGAAAAAGATGTAGCATCCTCCTTAGGCAATGGCTGATATCCAAAAGGGTAAGCATCACGAATAAAACCATTATCGTTCGAATTAGCAAATCTACCCCCATCCGCAGCCATGGAACTTAAATCAGGCTTACGCGACAAATATTTATCTGCAAAAAAACAGTCTGTAATTGTCAGCACCAGTGCAGAAAGCATCCCATGATCTGAAAGGAGCCAAGCTAAAGTGCAACCTCAAGTAGACGTGTCACATGAAGTTAAAGATATATCATTTCCAATAGCTACAGCAAAATAATTAGAAGTATCCCGTTGCCAACATTGTTTACTTTCTCTTTTTGCTCGAGGCAAGAAAATGAAGGCAAAAGAGATTGAACGGTGATATAAAAAAGAATCAAGTTACATAGAGTAACTAAATGTATTATCAACTATGAAGAAGACAACAACTAATATCTTACCAGCCAAGTTCATAAGAGATCCCTTAGCAGCCTCATGCTGTGCTTCCCTTCTTGTTCTAGCAATTCCTTCACCAATTTTCTCTCCCGCAAATAAAACCTATAGAAGACCACAAGAAACACAATCTCATTGGGATTCTCACAAAATGTTTCCAAAACAGAAAACAAATCAGTAGCAGCAGGACAAAGGTATTGGAAATATATTTTAAAGATTCTCAATGGTGCATATTTTGGGCAGAGGAGAAAACATTGTTAGTCATTTAATATCAGTTCTTAATTGCTTAATTCTCAATAGTGCACAGATTCGGCCACTGAGAGAATTTTTTTTTTAATAATTTAACAATTAGTTTTTAATTGTTTAGTTCTAAATTTTGTCGTCGCTATCAGAAGGTACTGTGATGCAACTAAACTGTGAGTGAAGCGGAGAAATCACCTCTACAGAGAATTGCAGTTCCATGTTTGAGACAAGTGCTTGCCTGAACTCCACCTACAGATATTTGAAATAACCATAAATAGACCTCAAATGTGACGAGACAAAGTCGTGAAGGGATCCAAGGGAAAATTATGAACTGTTTCCATACCTTTGTTCCACACTTGTATGCAATATCCTGTAAAGCTCCTGCTGGTGTTTCTGGGTAGGGATCTATTTGCCCAGCTTCAAGGTCAAGATCCTTGTTTCCTGAAGATGGTTGAGCTATGGGAGCATCCTCACCTTGGAAAACGGAATACCATATTGTCAATAACACTATCTTTTACCAAAAAGAGCTGTATCGGACACTTGTGCAGCTAGTACAGGCAAGAAATATATGATATATCAAATGAAACTAGCTCTACAATAAGGAAAAGAAATGAATCACATCATTGAGCTAAATATCTCTTTTTACAGAGAAATTGAGGAAAAATTACCAAATATTCCTAATGAGCTTTTTCTAAATCCCCAAGTGTCCCTATAAGCAACAAACTTGCCCAGGAAACCGGGGTAAATCACCAACAACTAAATGCTTATTTGTTAACTTGATGTTTCCCCTGATACAGCTATTTCAGTCTTTTTATCAATTTTTAGTTATCAGGATGCGAACCAAAATTGAAGCAGAAAAGACATGATATTAAGACTTCCCCTCGGTATGAATGTTTTATACGTGCACTATCAAGAAAAACTAATCAATGACTAAAATCATCGAGAAAATCCATTTCGTGAATCATAACATCCCATGGCATATTCAATTCAAGCATAGGTTAATAAATGCAACAAAAACAGACGGATGAATCAAAGGACCTGAAAGCATTTTGTGACAAGCTTTGTTATCACCTAGTTTTACAGGGTAAGTAATTTTTTATATAATAACTTTTCATGTCAGGCTTTATCATTCAATCACAACTTCAAAGTCAAAAACTATCAATTTAGGGGAAGAAATACATGAAAAAAAAAAGTACATATCAAATTAATCATGGGAAAATTATCAGTGAGGTTCTAATATACTTGTGAAACTGAATAAGCAAACATTAGGAATACATGTCTTACCAGACAAGGAGTGAAAATTAGGCAGTGACTGGTTTAACCTTAATGGTTCCTCACTTGGCAGTGCCTGCATATATAAACTTTAGAATATTAACATTATTACCCTTTGTCCAGTCATAATAGTCCTTTCAATTTATGCTTTATACACTTGAGTGCTATAAACCAGGTAAATTTAGATGTGAATTACCTCCTTTGGCTGCCTTTGGCTTTCAAGAACTCTACCAGGTCGGACTGAACTCTCCACTTTATGGATAAATGGTGGATGATGAGGCCGGTGCTTGTCGATAGGAAGCGACTCCGGAATTGAAGGAATTTCCTTAGGTGGTGTCACTCGGTTCAGTTGCCTTGGACTCATCTCTTCTTCAACAGGAAACCAACCACATGCCGGAGCCCTTGGTGCTGAGACTTGCATGGGCGGTCGAGCAGGAAATTGAGGTTCAACTGATGCATGGTCTCTTGTGTCTTGACCATGTTGCAAAATGAGTAGTCTCCGCCTCGTATCAGGATCTAATTCAGATTCTGGTACCTCGCCCTCTTCCCTTGCAGGAGAGTTTTGCAAGGTTGTTTCTGCTGTTACACGTTGCGCTAATGTTGGTTTAAGTAGTGCTGTCAGTTGAGGTAATTGCTGATTGGGAAAAGACGTCGCTTGCCCTTCCATCGTTGTTGGTGGAACTGAGAAAGAAAGAGACGGTACAATACCATGGAGAGCTGAAGCAATTCTTGGATCTACACTTGTCATTGTCAAAGGGGCAGTTGAAGAAGCTGAACTTGCCTCCTGAGTGTTCAAGGTTGTAAAAAGTTAAAACGATGGTTACCGTCAGCTAACAGAACAATTAGAGATAGTTATTAGTACATGAAAAGGACAAGCAGAAAAAATGTTACTAGACAGATTTTTCTGTTAATCTCCATTAAGATTTTCACCAGTCATTAAGGCCATTACATATGGGCATCAACTAAGAAGAAGAAGTTCATCAAAGAGGACATTGCACCTTTAGTAGCCTCCTTTCCACCTCAGCATCCGCCATGCCATCAAAGGCAATCGAATCTTTATTTCCACTAGAAACAGAAGGATCGTCCTAAGAAGCAAGGAATTGAATAACATTACTATAATCTATATTATTACTATAATCTATATTAATGACCATAAACACAGTTAAACAACTAAATAATTCATCACATCATAATGTCAGACACGTGACAACCCAACATAATTGTAGGACTGGCTCAAGTTACAGAGTGATGTTCTCACTGACCTCCAAAATCAAATAGTTGCTCACATCTGGTGGAGAAGGAACTTCTTTAATATCATCTTCATATGCAACTCCAGACATTCGTTGCAAGAGAACTTCGTCAAATTCCCTGTATCAAATGTATTTTTCAAGTCCAATCCTAACACTGGAAGAGGTATGAACCAAATCCTGACAAACTAAAACTAAAGAACAACTACAGCAGTCACCACCCGATGTTAGTGAGTTCTTGTGCATCGATAGTAGGGTCCATGTAAACTTACTTGAAAAAACCACCTCTAACGTTGCAAGCTACATTTCTTGCAACACACAGAATGGGGGTTGTTTTATTGGCCTGTGGAATATAATTTTCAATCGTGTCATCCATTGAATGAGCTTAGATTTCCATAAATTTAAAAAATTATATATATGGAAAGTACCTCAGCTTGAGGGGCATAATATGGAGCAAATGCAGGAACAACGTGCACACAAGGCTGATCTTTCTCGTCCCACACTTTTAAACGATCATCAATCACTAATGCCATCTTAGGATGGCAATTTCCAACTTGGAACACATTGAATAGTGATTTCTTACAGCCTGATAGAAAATTAATGAGTACAATAGATACAAAAAACGTGCTATATATGTAATAATGATAAATTCTACCAAAAGTGGAAATTAAAGTTACAGTAATCAAAACTTGCCAGCCTTGACACAAACAATACGCTCCAACAGCTCTTTGGAGTCTATCAAATTCGATTCTGGATCAAGAAGCCTCCACATTTCTAAAGCATAATCTCTTTCAGCCATTGTGCAAACAAAAACCTCAAATCGTTTCCGACCTCTAGCAGTTAAGTAGTTTCTAAGATCCTCCCAAGCAGGCCTCAACCTAACAAGGATGCTGGTATCACGTATCTGCAGTAATACAAAGTACCTTTCAATATCACATATCTTCAAACTCATAATATGACAAAAAGTACCAAGCCCATCATATCTTCTTGAATTCATTACCATTGCCCAAACTATTAGGTAAATTCACCTGAAATCTGCCACTGCCAGCCTCTACCCCGCCGGCCCAAGAAATAGCAGAAATAAAAATTGAAAAATAAACTTCTCTTAGCAAGAGATATGAGAGCAAACTCAAGTCTAACTAGACTAGCATAACAAGGCATAGCTGACTAATTTAGTATTATATGAGATAAATAATGTGCAGTACACGTACCTGAGGATTAATGCGAGTGAGAATAATGTTTTTATCTTGCAGACGTATAAGGGGTCGAACAATAGGTTGATGATTGTTTGACAAAGCTGGAACCACTTCAGGCTGCGATTTCATCACCTTCCCATTGTCGATTACCTGATCATTTTCAGCATATTGCTTCAGTATACCTTTGTCATCTTGATAACGCTTAAACTCAGCCCTCATACCAGCAACACGTTGTGGATCAGATTCAGAATTTATTTTTCGCAGCAAAGCTTCTATTCTATCCTCAAATGACCGCATTGTGTTTGCAACTATAAGTGTTTCGTCAAGATCAAATACTATGCCAAGGCATCTAAGATTCAGCATGACAAGGCAAGAATTGTAAAGTCCTGATGCTACATTGAACCCCCAAAAGCAAGGGACCTGTCCTTCATACTTCCGAGAATGCATGGCAACTAAATGAAGCTCCTCTCCTCCAAGTGACATAACTGCAGTCTACAAATACATTCATAATTGACAATGAGAAGTGGAACTCAAATAAAAACACGATACCTTTTAAATAGAATGTAGAGGAGAAGGAAAAAGGACAAAACAAATGAAGAAGATAGAAGTCTTTCTGAGAGCAAAGAATAGATAAACCTTACTTAGACTTCCATACAGATTCCACGATACATATCAAGAAGTATTTTTCGTTTATATGTATTCCTAGAGCTAACCTATAACTGCAGTAACCAGTTACTTAAATGCCTAAACTTTCCATCTGAAAAAAAATTCTAGAAGCAATATCAAAACATAATTCAAGAAAATCCCAGTACGCAGTACAATTTTTTATAAAAACAAAAATAAAAATAATTTTTTTTTTCGTTTTGATAAATGTCAGTCTCCATTATGTTTGTGCTGCCCTCCATTATGGATTAACAGAAAAAGAATTATCCTGTCCGAAACTGAATATGTTTAAAACGTACTTCTATTATTCTATAGGTTCCAATAGAACTCACGTTCAACACTTGTTTTATTTGGTGCATCAAACCATCATAAGTATCAACAAAGAAAAAATCAATTTCATTAACTAGCTTAATAATTCCCCAGAACATTCTTTCTAAGAGGACTCACTTCAGAGATCAAAAAATTCCTGGTACGCCAAAGCTGCAGTTCCAAGATCCTCTAATTCTTCAAAATGCACTCAAAATAATCAAAATTCACAGTAAATTTTTCCAGTGTCATGAGTATCATTTTGTCCCAAGTTCAGTCTTTCTTCAGTAAGTCCAGTTTTGGAACGGAGAAATTTTCATGAAGACTGAATCTATCAGAATTCATTTTTTCTGCTAGTTCACTTCTGCATCAGAGTTTAAACTGTTCTAAAAATATAAGAGTTTCATTTTCTTGAGTAATATTAGGGTTCTTTAAGTGTTGCTTAAATTAGGGTTTCTTTAAAGTTTCAATTGAACTAAGTTAGGGAATTTTAGTTAATTGTTTGATAAAGTTTGTGTTCTGTACTTGGTTGCGGGCAATGCGATGATATACCTTGTTATCTCTGAGACATGTAGCATGCAAAACCGAAAGTGGCGAGTCCTGATGTTGTGACGACTCCAATTTGAAGGCTATTCCGGTGGACGTTATGGTGTGAAGCACCGCAAGTGGTGGACACCTTTCACTGGGTTGTGAATAGTGAGATATCCGAATTTCCTTAAGACGCTCCCCCCATACGACACCGTCTTGGGACTGTGTTGGATACACCACCACTTCTCCCAGCACCCTTTCTCCTTCGTAAACCACCACCGATTTTCCATACATTTTTCTCAAAAAAATAAATAAAATAAAATAAATTCAAAAATCAAAATTGTTAACCAAATTCACTTCTTCAATATAGCTGTACGGAATTCATCAGTCTGTGAAATCCGAGGGGAAAATCAATAATTCAATCTATCGGTCCTTGAAATTGGATAGTTTCTTCTTAATAATCAATCCGATTTTTCCAGAATCACAGATCTATTGCTGATGAAATCAAGAAAAAAGTAATACTGTACAGGTTAGGGTTTCATCAAAATAATTGACAGTGACGGTGAATTGCTTATTTTCTTGATGTGTCCGAACTGTAATTCAGAATTCAAGTATAGGATTCGACGACGACTTGATAGTACAACAGTATATGTGACGATTAAGAAGAAAACCCTAGATCCAGGAAAATTGAAGAGATCGAAATATCGCTCTCGCTCTCTCTCTCACTCTCTATTGTCACGCGGTGCCCCCCTACACACGAGTTGGTATAAGTTAGGTCATGGCTTATTTAGTCAAGAAAATTGAAAAGATCGAAATATCGCTCTCTCTCTCTCTCTCACTCTCTATTGTCACGCGGTGCCCCCCTACACACGAGTTGGTATTAGTTAGGTCATGGCTTATTTAGTCATAATCACGTTAAAAATTTTATTTTCATTCTCCTATTCATTTTCAATTATACATTCTTTAATAAAATAATTTTTTCATCACATCAATAACTTTTCCTTCTTTTTCAACCACACATTTTCCATCAATCTACTATTCGAAAATACGTTCTCCCAAAGTAATGTAACTTAAATACACCCTTAATTATATTGATATTGGCTGAATATTCAATTCTTAGTTCACAATCACGATCATTATTTCCAAACTCATTTTTTTTATGTACCAGCTTCAATCACACGTTTATACAATAAAATATTATGTATGTAAACTCAAAATTTTTCCTTACTTTTTTAACTATGCATTATTCTAAAAATCGTTATTCAAAACTCTATTTTTCTTAAATAATGATTGTCAAACATTGACTTATTTTTTATATTTTAGATTTAATTGACCTAGTCATCACTATACTTAGAATGGCGTTTTCAATTACTTACTATGCTTAAAAATATCAAATTTTGATCATTAAATTTATCAAAGTGTCGAACGCTACTCACTGAAATCAATCTCATTAGTTTCTAACGGAATAACTTACCTGATAGACGGATTTCATAGTTGGTTCCATGTTGTCATTAGATACCCAATCACACAAAATGGATAGTCCATGTAAGGAAGACATCTTTGATTGCTTACTATACTTTAAAGTGGTCGAGTTTTAATACTCAACAATTTAAATTATTCAAATTACATTTGAATTGATATATTAACATATAAAAAAATATGTTAAATAAGAGATGATGAGAAATTAATGTGTTCATTGGAAAGTAAACAACAAAATTATGCTCCATCAGCCGTCGATAATGATTCCTAATAAGAGTGAAGTTAACACCTCAGGTCTTTCCAAGTTTCAAAATTTATGGTGTATTTGAGCTACATTATCTTGAAAAAATATATTTTGAAATAATAGATTGATGGAAAATGTGTAGTTGAAAAAGAATGAAAAATTATTAATTTGATGAAAAATATTATTTTATTGAAGAACGTGTGATTGAAAATGAGTAGAAAAATGAAAATGAAAATTTTAATTTGACTCAAACAGGGGATTAATGTGATCTACAATTTTTCAATCACATATTTCATTAAATTTTATTAA
>CAIGRN010056619.1:0-15141 GCA_903798345.1 Fraxinus anomala
CAATGACAACTGTCCATGTAGAAAAATATGCACCACACTTCACGCAATAAATTTAGCCTTTCAAATTTAAACTTTGCCACTGTTTCTCATATATATTAGGGATCGGAACACCATACCAAAAAAGCAGGATACAATGAAAGAGACATGAAAATACATATATAGACATGAAAATACATAAATAAAGAAAAGAAATAATTTTGTTGAAGCAGATAAGGTATATATAAGCTATATATCAGAGCAATGAATGAGTCTCCTTCCAACTGACGATATTATTTTTCTCTTTGACGTTAACTAGGAACTGTATATGAAATGATTTATTGCGTCTATACATATATACAGCTCTCTCTCTCTCTCACCCATAATTTTTCTTCCTCTATCTTTCTAAAAGTATGACTGGTGGATCATGATTGCATGTAAATGGCCTTCTTCCCTGCCAATTTTATGCTGCAAACTCATAATGAAGATGAACATCAACCCTCCACTTCTCTCAATCCAATTCTTCCCCATTGCAACCCTCAAGACTTCCATGGTCCTCTCTCTCCATATATACTTACATGAAGTGTTTGCAAATATTTCAACCTCTCAATGGATTTATAACATATATTTAATTGATGCAGGTGTAGTTTCACTTATGGGGAAGAGATCGTCGGTGTTTTCCGATGCTTGTGAAGATAATCACGGGGAGGATGATTTGTCGGACGATGGATCACAACTGGGAGAGAAGAAGAGGAGGCTTAACATGGATCAAGTGAAGACACTCGAGAAGAATTTTGAGTTGGCGAATAAGCTCGAGCCTGAGAGGAAAAAGCAGCTGGCTCGGGCTTTAGGCCTGCAACCGAGGCAGATTGCGATATGGTTCCAAAACAGGAGGGCAAGGTGGAAGACCAAGCAATTGGAGAAAGATTATGAAGTTCTAAAGAGACAATTTGATGCTGTTAAAACAGATAATGATGCCCTAAAAGCACAAAATCAAAAACTTCAAGCTGAGGTACGTAAAATTTCTAACATATTCTTGCATAAAAATGTTTTTTTGTGTGTGTAGCATTGGGTCTAAAATCATAAATGATTCCTTGTTTAAATAGATTGGAACTATTTACATAGCTATTGGTTTCGACTGCTTATCATGGGTGTTTTAAGCCCCATTCTTATGTAGATTAGGTTTTGTAGTAGGGATTTTTTAGAAAAGTTTTGAATTTACATGTAAAATTATTTTGTTTAGAGAATGTGTAGTATGAATTTGAAGAAAAATAAATTTTCATAAAATGTGGCTCAAATAAGGACGAGTATGCAGTATTGTACAATATATTAAGTATTTGTTTGAAACAACTTATTTAAAAGTTAATTTTTCTCAAATTAATTTTTAATTATACATTCTTTCAATAAAATAATTTTTCACTATTTTTTAACAACACATTATCTAAAAAAAAAAAAAAACCATTTTTTACTTCAAATGATCTCTCCCAATCAAACACCGTCTAGTACAATACCAAAGAAATCACGAGACAATTATTAGACTTTGATTATCTTAATTTATTAAAAAATTAAATGTGAGAACAGGCTAAACTTATCTTGGAAGCAACATCAATACACTAAGGATTATACTTTAGCCACTTAGTTTATTGACAATTATAGAACAAAACTTGTATTAGATTAATAAATTCATGGTTGCAGATACTGGCACTAAAGAAAAGGGAACCAACGGAGTCTATCAATCTGAACAAAGAACTGGAAGGTTCTTGTAGTAACAGAAGTGAAAACAGCTCGGATATTAAGCTAGACATATCAAGAACACCAGCAATTGACAGCCCTTTACCTGCACGTCCCACAAACAGACCCCTCTTTGCAGCTTCCATGAGGCCTAATGGTGCGGCACAACTTCTCCAGACGTCGTCTAGACCTGATATTCAGTGCCAGAAATTGGACCAAAATGTCAAAGACGAAAGCTTCTGCAGTTTGTTATGTGGCATGGACGATCAAACCGGGTTTTGGCCATGGCTAGAGCAACAGCATTTCAGTTAATCTGAAACTACTAATGGCTATATAACGAAGTATAATCAATATGGATTTAATCAAAATATTTTATGAGTTAATTTGGATTCTTGATTTTGGCACTTAGGCTGGTAGACAAATTAATGTATGTGAATTATCTTTGCTTTACATGTTACGCCCATGTTTTTTGCAAATTATATTAATCATGGTAATGTCCCTAATTCTATGATTATGTACAAGTAAACATAATTAATGCTTTCAAATTTATCTTAAGCAAAGTCATTTTCTCTTTTTCTTGAACGAATTCAGATTAAGCCCCTGTTTGATCCACACTTATTTTCATTCTCATTCTTCTACTTATTTTGAACCACATATTTTTCAATAAAATAATATTTTCCATCACATCACATCAATAACTTCTTTTTTTTCAATCACATATTTTTCATCAATTTACTATTCTAAAATATATTTTTTTTAAATAACATGGTTCAAACACATCCTCAGATGGTGAGAGGGAATCAAACACACATTTCAAGATGGAAAAGGATAAGGAGATGGAAGAGTAGAAAACAAGGAGAGTTGGAAAATGGTCATTTTCATGAAGGGGACAGAGACAAAAGTTTGTGCTGACAAGTGAAAAGAAAGGGGGGTATGGGATTGTACTACTTGCATGTAATGAAAGAAAAATGAGTTGTGTTACGCCTTAATTCACAAGTCTCCAAATATTCTACGTGACAAGCAAAGATAGGGTCCCACGCCGTCTCGAAATATATTAACACGAGGCTGATTTAACCAAACTCCCTTCTATGACCGAACCAATATGCTTGCAGACCCTACCGAACCACACTAACCCTTATGGGAAGAGTCGGCCCTTGAGTGGAGGCGAGGCCACGAACGGAGCTCAATACGAGATCTCCGAAACAATCTTTTTTTATATTGTGACAATTCGTCGTCACTAGCAGTCTATCCGGTCAAGTCCAAAGCCACAAGCTACGTATTATGGATGCTAGAGTGATATTAGCATTTAAGACTTATGATTGATTGATGTATAAGATTAAAGGCACTAACCGCACGAATGAAACTATGTATCTTTTCATCCAACAATCCTCATTAATCTTCTTATAGTATAAAAACTCACATTTAGTGCCAGTTAAAGGTAATGCAAATTTAAACTCTTAAGTTATAACTTTGCCATATCACCGTTCTATTCGTTATTCCCCAAATCCAACTCCTTTTTTTTATATTGGAGACTCATTTTTAAAGTTCTTCCACACTCATATATTTACTTCCCCAGCACGGCCAACCCCACCCCCACTAGAGGAAGTTATGTGTGACTAACGGTTTGTCCAAGTCCCAACAGACGAAACAAACAAGTGCCCTTGCGAATGCTGCTAAAATAGTAAATGAATCACTAAAAATTAGCAGGGGGGCAAACATATTGAACAAAAATATAAAAGAAATATATATGCACACATTTGAACCGCTTTCATCTTCAAGGTTCCATGAAGTCCAATTCCACAGATCAACATCATCCTCGTAAGGTTGATCCACAATGGTGGCTCCCTGTGATATATGACAAGAGCATTCAACTCGACATATAAAATTCAAGAGAGTAGTGAAGTTTAACAATAAAATCGTGTAAAAAATATGAAGATCCACGTGACAGTATAATTGCTTGCCAAAAGGGGAAACAATAAAACATGAAGCATGCTTCAATAATTGTCAAGTACCAGGCATAAAATGTGTGCAACAACGTATCAATTCATATTGAATTCAAGACAATTTTGACTACAAGTTAAAATGGTGCAGGTAGTTTTCTACTAAACCACCTTAATTAGCATTTACTCCCATTTTTTTGGGGGGAAAATATCATCTATAAACTCAACAAATAAACGTCAAGAGAGCTAAAGTTCATATCAACAGAATGGTAAAAAAGATGACCTTAAATTAAAGGGAAAATTACGAAATACACCCTCTATACTGTGTGTATTTTCACTTTACACACAATATTTTTTAATTTTAATTTTACTTATTATTCTTTATTAAATGGTAATGAATGACACCTTTTGTGAAAAAAAATAATTACAAATATGTCATTATAAAAAATAAGAAAGTACACATATCTAACAATACCAAATGTCATCCTATTTTTTAAATTATGTAACTGTTCACATTTTTTACTATTTTATAATTTCCAGAATGTTATGAACTAACCCGATATCAAGAACGTTTTGATATCGTTTGTTGAGAAACTGACCAAATAATCAAAGACGAAAATATGGATAATATGAAATTTAATGGATCACACAATAATCAAGAAAATTATGAAAAATGAGAATTTATTATACCAAAAAATAAATAATTGTCTTACAAGATTTTGATCATCTCAATCTAATATAAACAATTCTCTCTTATTTCTAATGTATACAATAATGATCTAATTGTTATAATTTCTCTTAAGTCTTGTCTTTTCATCTTTATTAAGTGTCTATACCTTGTGGAGTATTTATAGAAGCAAAATCTCGAAATTGTGGATGAGATAGAGTCCAAGATGAAGACGAAGTCCCAAAATAAGGATAAAAAGGGGAAAAATCCACTACCGGACTCCTCTGAAGCCGTGGCGCCCTAGCTTCCGACTTAAAAAAACTTCCTTCATGCAACAAACTTTTAAATCACATAAAATTTTTGTGACAAAGCCTAAACAACTTCACCTTGACACAAATTTCATAACAAGGAATTAAATATCCACTTTTCAAGTTATTCTCCAACTCTTCCACCATGTCCCAACCGGGCACCCCATGCCCCCGTCGGGCACGCCATATCCCTTCCGAGCATATTCAACAACTGTGAACTACATCCAAACCCTACATACCAGTAGATCTACCTTGCGCGCCATCCTTGCTTGAATCATCCCATTCACTTCCCGCTCCGCCAAGTCAATAAAAACCTGCTTGAACCACCACAAGCAGCTCCAACTTCACCTGAGTTGTCAAACCTGCTCAAATCACTATGAGCAACATGATCAATAAAATCACAATCAGTTTCACCTGAGCTACTAGAAAGTTTCTTAATATTATTGTTCAAATCACCACGAACAACCCGATTACACTAACTCTACCCGAGTTACCGCTTACTAAACCATAAGCTGCAACTGCTTTCTCCGTGATCGCCGAACCTTCCAACACATATAATCGAGACTTTCTCCACCCCCTTAACACAACTTGGGCACCCTTGCTAACTTTCAGAACTCCACCTCCACCTCCACCGGTATACCTGTATCCTTTTCAATCAAGAGTACTCAAAGAGATCAAATTTCTGTATATACCTGGAACATGTTAAGCCTGGTCAAGTGTTCTAACCATCTCATTCAGCATCTTGATTTTAATGTTACCAACCCCACCTATTCCACAAGGCTCATTGCTTCCCGTCATCACGGAACCCCTTGTAACTATTTCATATGAAGAAAATCAATCCCGATTTGAACACATATGAAAAGTGCAACCTGAATCAAGAGTCCGATCCTCGTCAGGTTTAGAGTCACATTCAGTAATCGCCAACAAATCTCCATCACCGTTCTCTTCTGGAAGATTAACATTACCGTAATTTTCTGATTNAATCGCCAACAAATCTCCATCACCGTTCTCTTCTGGAAGATTAACATTACCGTAATTTTCTGATTGTTCATCCTGATCTGCAGTAGCAAACCTCTTCCGCCACTCATAGCAATCCCTTTTCATTTGCCCATTGTTGTTGCAATACCAATAGACTGTACCGTTGTTGCTATCATTGACTCTGTCCCTTCTATGACTACCCGTCTTTCTCTCACGAACAACAAGACCCTCTCCAAGAGCCTCAAAACTGATGACCAGATGCTTCATCTTCTCCTTAGAATAATGCGCATCATATAATTCGTCAATTGTAAGAGTATCATGACTATAGAGAATTGTATCTCTAAAAGTCATATATGAAGGTGGCAAAACAATGTCAGCCCTAAATCCTCTTCATAATACTTAACCTTCATTGTTTCCAAATTTGCGACGATTTCCTCGAACACCGATAGATGACCTTCCAAAGATCTAACTTCCGTCAAGCGATGAGAATACAAGTGCTGCTTCAAGTGTAACTTACTTATCAATCTCTTTATCATAAAAAGTTGCTCCAACTGCAATCACAATGCAGCTGCACTTTTTTCCTTTACCACATCCTAAAGAATTTCATTAGAAAGATGGAGATGTATTTGAGATAGGGATTTTTGATCCATCCGTTGTTTCTCCTCCGCAGTCATTGTTGCAAAGATTCTATCAATTCCCAACAAAACATCATCAAGATCCAATTGAGCAAGAACCGCTCGCATCTTGATTTGACACAATGAAAATCTGCTGTTGCGATTCAAAAGATAAATTTTAAACCTCGCTTTAATAATCAATTTGGATATCCCAAGAAATAGTCAAAAAACTCTTGACTCTGGTACCACTTGTTATGAATCAATATGATATCAAGAACGTTTTGATATCACTTATTGAGAAACCGGCCAATAATCAAAGACAAAAATATGGGCAATATGAAATTTAATGAATCACACAACAATCAAGAAATTTGTGAAAGAGGAAAACTTATTATACCAAGAAATAAATAATTGTCTTACAAGATTTTGATGCTATCAATCTAATCTAAACAATTCTCTATTGTTTCTAATGTACATAACAATGATCTAATTGTTATAATCTCTCTTGAGTCTTGCCTTTTCATCTTTATCAAGTGTCTATACCTTGTGGAGTATTTATAGAAGTCAAATCTCGAAGTTGTGGATGAGGTAGAGTCCAAGATGAAGAAGAAGTTCCAAAATCTGGATGAAAATGAAAAAATGCAAAAAATTCGCTACCGAGTGCCTCGACGCCAAACCCGGCACCACGGCCCCTTCGCCCGACGCTGCAATGCCGAGTCCACTATTTGGACCAGGGGGCGCCGATGTCGCGACACCCCCAGAGCCGAGCTTGCTGAATTTTTTTTTTTAATTTTCCGTTCTAACATATTTTATTTCATCTTCAAGTCCTTATTTCAATCAAACTCCTCAAACACCATGAAATTTGATTATAATCAAACCGGACTTCTAAACTAAGATTAAACAAGCTTCCTTCATACAATGAACTTTTAAATCACGTAGAAGTTTTGTCATAAAACTTGACACAGAATTTAAATTATTCTCTTTTTTGTCTAATGTTTTTTCTCTTTCACGTATCTCTCCACAAATTAAATTTATATAGCCTCTCTTGATTAGTTATTAACTGCAATTTTTTTTTTTTTTAAAAAAAAACTATCTTTCTTAACATTAGTTATTTATACATTTAAAGTTTAACCTTATTTAAAAGAAAAAAAATTAAGAAAATTATTCATACATTCCTAAATAGTTTTCAGGTTTTAGTTCTTGTTTGAGTTTCGTTATAATTTCCTTATAATTTGAAGGCAAAGTCAAACATTGATATTCATTACACATTCCCAATTATAACTCACTTATTATTCACACATTTTGTGAGACATATTACTACTCTTCATTATAATCTTATTATAATTAAACCCAAACAAGCACTTAGAATGATATAAAGTTGACAACCCAACTTAAAGCGAATAAAAAATTAATTGTGAGTTGCAAAATAATAACTAATATCCAAAATTATTTTACATGATTTTTGTAATTCTTATGTAATGACATAACTTTTGAGTTAAAATATGACAAGTGTCGCAGAAGCTTGCTCCAAGGATCATTAATATGGTGATTTTTGAGCTCAATTTTACGTTACATTTATATACTAAACAACCAATTCAAACAACTTAAACTCAGCTAATATATTTACTTTGGTTACTCCTCAATCTTACCCACAAAGGATAAGATAACGGTGATGATTTGTAACCATAAAAACAAGAAAAACAATGAAAGAAAGAAAGAGAAGAGACCAAAAATTAAAAGGAAGTCACCGATCTTTCTTCTCAATATGGCAACCGACTTTTGGAGGAAGAAGCAGCCACGTTTTTGCTCATTTTCACACAAATCACACACACTTTACGGATAGGGTAAATACATTATATATATATATATATATTAGGTTTTAGTTGGACCAATAAGAGGTTTAAATGGGCTAAGATTCAAAGCTATCGAACATTAATTATTTAAGCTACTTTCAACTGTCCATGTTGTTTTCGGGTTGAGCATTTGAATTTGATTGTTGGTTAATCCAATGTTTACATTATAGCCCATGATTTATATGGTAGTTGGAACTTGTAATAAATGACTTATATAAAGTACAACATATATATATATATATATATAACAGCTGGAGTCCCTAACCTTTATCCAAATCTTTCGTTTTGGCAGTTGGGGTCCCAAAACTTTTATTCTGAATTCACCTAGAGGACAAATTCCACAAAATAAAAAATTGACCTATTTTGACCAGTTAAATAAAGGGTAAAATTGTAACTTTATATTTTTTCAAATAAAAGAATAAAAATATTTAAATAAATAAAAAACACAGAAAAAAAAGATATGCACTCTACCTCCAACTCACCCATCCACTTCATCTTCCCCAACCACCCCACTCCATTCCAACCCAACGCAGTCCCACCAACCCACCCCACAACGAAAACTAGATCGAACCACCATTCACCGTCGCCTACCGCTACACCCAATCACCCTCAATTGATGCACAATTTCACCATCTCGCATGTTTTCTTATGAAGTGGATGGGTGGATTGGGGGTAAGGTGCATATTTTTCTTTTCTTTTTTATTTAATTATTTTCATTGTTTTATTTGAGAAAATATAGAGTTACAATTTTACACTTCATTTAACTGGTCAAAATAGGTCAATTTTTAATTTTGTGGAGTTTTTCCTCGAAGTGAAATCGAAATAAAAGATTTGGGACCTCATCTACCAAAATGAAAGTTTTGGGTAAGTTCTACTATGTTTTGAAAGGCTAGGGACCACAACTGCTATTCTCCCTATATAAATGTTGGAATAAATAGGCCGATATCGGAATGGAGTGAGTGGAACGAAGCACACTAAGCGGACCACATAAATATTGTGTCGATTTTCTTTCTTGATTCCATATTGTTCGTCATTATTGTTACACAAAACATGACAGAACTCAAAAGAAAATAAATATAATAATTTTTTTAATAAAAAAATATTATTTATATCATGGCTTTTGAAGAATGATAAAACAATTAAAGAAATAGTATTTATGTTACATAATTTAATGTATAGTGTATGGTTTGTTATTTACAATAAAGATGCTTTTGTAAGTTTAGCTATTTAGCATGAATGACTAACTCATCTCTCAGACTGATGGGCGAATAAATCTCGTAATCGTAAGAAAGTGATTTTTTTAGTTATGAGACTAGCAAAGAAAAAATGGGATAAGATATCCCCTATCTACATGGTATATTTTTTAAATTTCCGTGAATGAAATATGTTGGTAGGCAAATCATAAAAGCAGTGTAAGCATCGCAATTGGATACCAAATCTTGCATCAACCCGATCCTGGATCAAAGTTATCTAAGCAATGGTCTAGGGGGCCTCAAAGAGAAAAAAAAAATAAAATCGAAAGGCTGTATTTTTCTGTAAAGAGTTGTGCTGAAAGAGTCAAAGAATCTCTAATGCCTTTAATCATGAATTATATTAGATTATTTTCTCTAGAATAGGCTTAATACATTTACGAGTTTTTTTTTTTTAGAAAAAGTGGGTGCACATTGAATTTTTGTTTTTGATGATGTATTGGACTGCTGTGTATGAACGTTTGACTTCTTAGAATATAAAATATTAATTTATTTAAATTTTCATAATCTTCGAACCGTTTCTAGTAGCTTAAATTTTTAATTGATCAAGTAAGAAAAGTAGCAATATAAAAAATTTATATATATTATGTTGAAAAAACTTAATTTGAATAGTTTGATCACTAATTTTGCATCTCAAAATGTGATAAGATAAATATTATGTTATCCTAATCTCTCGAGTTGTTATAGATGTTTTATTTTGCTATATTATCTTTTGGATTGTACACAGACACATATATATATTATGTTATTTAAATATTCAAGTATTATTTTGCTTATGTTTAAGAGCATTATAATTATTAGTCGCTTAGGAGTTCATCTTTCTAGAGATCGGCCTGCATGCCTCTGCCATCAACAATGAGTAACAATATAAATTTCCCAAACGGAACTTACACTCAGCAAAACTATTGTTTGAAGAGCATGATATTTTTGAATGTCATATAGGCTGTGTTAGAAATTGGAGAGCATAAGTTCACTCAACACTCAAATTCACGAAAAAGTTGTAGGGGAAATATATGCGATTCTATTACACTTCAACTTTTACTTGATTTTCAAATGGCTAAATTACATGAGTATAGGATTTTCCCAATATGAACCTAGTCTAGTACTTGTATCAATATTTAATTGCATACTTTTCATCTACCTAAGTACATGAATAACACCAATGGACATACATGTACTCTCTTTAATTCATACATTAAAACATTCTAACACTAATCTTGGTATTTATGGATTATTCTAGAAATGAATCTAGTTTATTAATTCAACACACCTTCTTAAACTTGATTCATTATGCTAAGGAACATCGACAACTTTTGGAAAACGTCAATCTTTACGGACTTGATAAAAATATTTGCAACTTGGTCTTGAGACTACACAAACTCAAGCTCCACTTCTTCCTTGGATATGCATTCTTGTATAAAATGATACCTCGTATCAATATGTTTACTCCTTTCATGAAGCATCGGGTTTTTGGCCAATGCAAGAACGGACTTATTATCAACAAAAATTAGGCTTTTTTGGTTGGTGAAGTTCCCTCATCAAACTCCTAAACCAAATTGCATGACAAACACAAGAAGTAACTGTGACATATTCCGCTTCACAAGTAGAAAGAGTCACAATAGGTTGCTTTTTAGAAATCCAAGTAAATGCCATATTTCCCATAAAGAAAACAAATCCGGTAGTACTTTTTCGATCATCAATATCACCAACCCAATCACTATCACGAAAGCCAGCAAGCTTGAAGTCTTGAGAAGATGTATAGAAAATACCAAAGTCAAGTGTACCATTAATGAAACAAAGTATTCGTTTGGTCACTTTTAAATGAGAAGTATTAGGAGCTTCCACAAAGTGACTTACAAATCCGACACCAGAAAGAATATCCGCTCTTGTACAAGTTAAATATCTCAAGCTCCCAACAAGGCTCTTGAAAAATGTGGAATTGATGTTCACTCCATCTCTTTGTTTAGACAATTTAACTCCACATTCAATGAAGGTGCTCACTGGCTTGCAATTCGTCATTTCAAACCTTTTAAGAATTTCTTTTGTATATCCTCTTTTAGAGATAAATATTCCATCATCTCTTTGTTTCACTTCAATGCAAAGATAGTAGGACATTAATCCAATGTCCGTCATCTCAAATTCTCTAGCCATAGCTCTTTTGAATTCTTCAAACATCTTTAGATTAGTTCCAGTCAAAATCAATTCATCTAAATACAAACAAATAAAGAAAATATCACCATTTTTGTTGAAATAGTTTGAGAAGGTTCAATTTGCTGAAATGAATATCTAGACTCACAGATTTATCGACATCCAATTCGTAAAAAGAACCAAATTAATTTCCGATAAGGTTCATGTTCATGTGGACACTTGGAAAAGTTATTTGCTTGAAAATATTTGTCAATTCTGTTATTCCAAACACACGAGGCTTGCTTCAAGCCATAGAGAGTCTTCTTCAATTTTAGGACCTTATCTTATTACCCTTCAATCACATAACCAAATAACTGATCAATGTGGACTTCTTCCTCCAAAAATCCATTCAAGAATGTGGATTTAACATTAATTTCATAAGTTTTCCATTGGTTTTGGGCTGCCAAGGAAATAATCAAACTAATTGTTGGAGCAAATACCTCAACATAGTCAATGTTGGCTTTTTGCTTGTATCCATTTACAACTAATCTATCTTTATATCTCTCTTTCTCGCCTTTCGAATTTTTCTTTATCTTGTACACCCACTTGACTTCAATTGTGCATTTTCCTTTAGGTAGATTTCAATTCCCAAATATCATTCTTCTTGATTGCCTTTATTTATTCTTCCATGGTATCTCTGCATTTTTTTTTATCAAGAGTGGTTTCTTCAAAACCTAGAGGGTCATAGTCTGCAAAAAGACAAAATTGAGTCAAGTCACTTAAATTTTGTGTTACCTCATCGGTTGACTCATACAAATCTCGAATACTTCTAATTCTTCGAGGTCCTTCACTTATATTTGCTTCCCCAATTTGTAAATTTAGTGGAGGTGTTGGGAGTAGAGCAATGGGCTACATAATGTCTTCTTCTTCATCAAAGAATAGATTAAAATTGTATTCTTTCTTTGCAACTTTCCATTCCTAAGCTATTTCTTCATCAAACTCAACATCTCTATTAATGATTATTTTGTCATTGGTTGGATTGTACAACTTGTAACCTATAGAACTTTGATCATAGCCAATGAACACATACCTCTCACTTTTGGCATCGAGTTTAGTGATGTTCTCATCCTTTACATGTACATAGGCTATACTTCTGAAGACCCGCAAGTATAAAACATTTGGCTTGTAGCCACTCCAAGCTTTTTGTGGTGTTTTACCATGAACACTTTTGGTATGACACCGATTGGACAAATAGGTTGCACAAACAATTGCTTCAACCCAAAACTCCTTTGGCATATTTTTGCTCTTAAGCACACTCCTTGCCATGTTAAGTAAGATCATATTCTTTCTCTCGACTACGCCATTCTGTTGTAGTGATCTTGGAACTATAAAAGGACGATGAATACCATTTTCTCACAAAAGTCTTTAAATTTATTAGAAGTGAATTTCCACATCTATAAGAGCTTTGATTTGATATCCGTTTTGTTTTTCCACCAAAGTCTTGAACTTTTTAAAAGTCTCAAACACCTTAGATTATTCCTTCAAGAAATAAACCCAAAGTTTTTCGAGAAAAAATCTCAATAAAAAGGAGAAAATAATTATTCTTACCAAGGGATATGGCTTCATAGGTCCACAAACATCCGAGTGGATCAATTCCAATTGACACCGAGCTCTTATCAAAGACTCTTTAAGAAAGCTCTTTCTTACTTGTTTTCCAAAAAGATATCCTTCACAAAGTTGATTTGAATGGTCAACGGTTGGCAATCCCTTCACCATGCTTTCATTGCTCATTATTTTGAGGCCATCGAAATTCAAATATCCAAATCTCATGTGCAAAATCCAAGAATAATCTTTAGCACGAGATTTTAAGCATCTCAGGACATCGTGTTGAATGTTCAACATAAATATTCTATCATTCATCATCGGCACCTTAGCTAACAATCTCTCATTTTCATCTTTAATAGTTGAACTTTTGTATTTCAAGTGAATATCATAATTTTTATCCAAAAGTTGTCCCAAGGTCAAATGTTACTTTTCATATCCGGCACGTAAAACACATTAGAAATGAATTGATGACTTTCATCTTTCAAGCGTATCAAAATATTACATTTTTCTTTGACTTGTACTTTGGAAAAATCTCCAAATGTGATATTTCCGCCAATGGATCGCCAATGGATTCATCAAGCTCCATAAATAAAATTTTCATTCTGCAAATATGACTACTTGCGCCTGAATCAAGATGTCACTGATTATTCTCTTCATTTGCATCGCTTTTGCAAGCAAGAAGCAAAGTGTGATCTCTATCTTCATTCTTGCTTTCCACAAATTTAAGTTTCTCTTCCACGTTATTTTTGCATCCCCAAGAATAATGGCCATATTTGTGACAAGTGTAACATTCAAAATTTGATTTGTCATACCTTCCTTGATTTTGCCTCAAACGTCCTCCTCTGCCTCGTCCATAGCCTCTTCCTCAGTTGAAGTTTTGGTTCTTCTCCTCATTATTTAAAGGTTTGTTAGTATCTCGTCCGCCTCGTCCATAACCATGACTTCTTCCACATCCTTGACCTCTTTGGGACATGCCACTTCTTTCCTCCTCCTCTTTCAATAAAAGCTTTGCTTGCAAAGCTTGCTCTACCGATTCTTGCTTTAGTTTCTTTAGTCATTCTTCATGAGCTTGCAAAGATCCAACAAGCTCCTCAATGGTCATGGTGTCCAAATTCTTGGACTCTTCAATTGCGACGACAACATAATCGAATTTTTCCAACAACCCGATCATCCTTCATGTCAACCCCATATCTCCCATTTGGTTGACAATAGCCAAAACTCTTGAAATATAATTCGAAATAGATTTAGATTCCTTCATTTGTAGGGATTTGAATTCTCATCTTACTATCTGGAGATGTACCTTCTTCACTTTATCAACTCCTTTAAAAGAATATCCAATGCTTCCTTGGAGTTGGTTGCTCTAGCAAACTTCTCAAACATCTTTTCATTTAAACTTTGATAGATGAGAGATAGTGACTTTTGATCTTTTTTCACGGTAGCTACATCTGCATCTTTTGCTGCTATACCTTGGACCACAGGTTCCCAAACATCATAAGCTCTAAGCAAAACCTTCATACGAATGCACAAATTATCATAATTTTCTTTGGCGAATGGTGGAACTTGAAATGGAGCTCCATTCATCATCTTTTCTTCAATTGTCTCCAAACTTGAAGAGCATAAGTTCACTCAACACTCAAACTCATGAAAAAGTAGTGGATGAAATATACGTGATTCCATTATCACTTCAACTTTTACTTGATTTTCAAATGGCTAGATTACATGAGTATATATAGCATTTTCCCAACATGAACCTAGTCTAATACATGTATTAATATTAAATTGCATACTTTCCCTCTACCTAAGTACATGAATAACACCAATGGACATACATGTACTCTCTTTAATTCACCCATTAAAACATTCTAACACTAATCTAGGTATTTATGGATTATTCTAGAAATGAATCTAGTTTATTAGTTCAACAGGCTGTACATGCATATCCACCAGCTCTGTTTTAACACAATCCACAAACATCATTTTTATTTTTATAGTCTTTTAAATCGCTGTCTTCTTGCACAAAAAAATTTCGTGCAAGATAGATGAAATGTAAAAAATGTTTGATGCAAAGTTGAATCAATCACCTAGCAGTCAT
>CAIGRN010056622.1:0-25342 GCA_903798345.1 Fraxinus anomala
AATTCGTTTTAAGATTGTTATTTCTGGAATATAAAACGTCTCATTCGAATATTACGACAGAATTACATTGGAGTAATTGAACAATGTATCAGATTGATCAATAAGATCACAGTGTTTATTCGAGCCCACCGAATTCACGATATTTTCTTAAAACGAATTTGCTGCCTTCAAAAGGTGCTATAGGCCTCCAGCAATCATTTCCCAGGATAGAACGAATTTCGTCTCCAACGGAAGTAACACAACAATCTGCAGGAGTTCCAGCGAACTCAATGAAGTGTATTCACTTCGAAATGAATATCAGAACGAGAGAAAGGGGGAGGATCAGATTCAATGCAGAGAATATACGCAATGAAAATGGTGTAGTTTTTCTGGCAGCGGGACATGCTATTTATAGACTTGTTTGTGGCCATTCGAACAACCTTCAAGCCTTTTCAGAATAGTTNCAGGAGTTCCAACGAACTCAATGAAGTGTATTTACTTCGAAATGAATATCAGAACAAGAGAGAGGAGATAATAAGATTCAATGCTGAGAATATACGCAATGAAAATGGTGTAGTTTTTCTGGCAGCGGGACATGCTATTTATAGACTTGTTTGTGGCCATTCGAACAACCTTCAAGCCTTTTCAGAATAGTTGTCACTGTTCAGACAATTCCCAAAATCCGAACAGATAGCAATGTTCGGTTAACAATCGGCTGTTTAGACTGTAACAGTCAGCTGTTCAGTTCGGTTAACAGTCGGTTGTTTAGACTGTTAATAGCCCATTCAGGAAATTACTCGAAAAAAAGCCAATGAAAAATAATATCATTAAGTACTCAAGAATTTGATTAATTATAATTTGGCCCAAAAATTTAAATGAATTTTGTCCAAAAAATTAATATAGTCCAAGAATCGAACCGAACCGAACCGATCGGACTGAACTCGTGCTCGTACCGAGCCAAGTCGACTGGACGGCGGCGCGTGCGCTCGCGTGTGGAATTAGGACCGAACCCAATAGGATATAGGTCTCCTCCCTTTCATGTCCAAACTCAATTCTCAACCTTACACTATATAAACCACACAAAAGTTTCATAAATTTCCTAGGTGGGACAAGTATATGTGAATTTTTCCAATAAATCAAATTTTTCACTATTTCATAGTTTTAAGTGGGTTAATTTGACATTAAATATTTCATTTAATATTAAATGATTTTCGATAAATAAATATATCGCGTTAATCCTTTTACGGAGTAGAACGTGAATATGTTAGGTCNTTCACTATTTCATAGTTTCAAGTGAGTTACTTTGACATTAAATATTTCATTCAATACTAAATGGCTTTCGATAAATAAATATATCACGTTATTCCTTTTACGGAGTAGAACGTGAATATGTTAGGTCTCGTTAAAAATAAGACACGGATCCCACTGAAATTTGGACTCAAAATTGACCCATTTCACAAATATTAAACCATTTAACAACAAGAACATCGAGTTTAAAAAACTCGACTTGGAGCATGTGAGATCACATGCACCTTCATGCGACTGCCAAGAAACAATTATCAGTATTGCGACCTCAACTAACTTGGCCGTCAAATAATGTTTTTTTTTTCCATCAATCATGCTACTTGTATAATTTCATTCACAACATGTGAGTCATCAAACATCATATCCTTTTATTTAAAAAAACTATTTTTGAAGTTGATGATCGACATCTTGACAACACATGGGTTGTCAAGCTAATTGTATGGCTAGCTTTATTCTTTGGATCATGCTATAGTGCCAGATTTTTTAATATAAAGTTTGACATAATGCCACATGACATTATATCATTGAACTGTTTTAAATAAAATCAACTTTTCTATTAAATCATTTTCTGACACCTCAAATTATGTCAAATCATTTGTTAAAATTTTCTGTCAAAGTGGTAAAATCTTATTCTTTTTTCATAACATGATTTGGTCTCCTTCATCTTCATGAAAGACACGTCAAAACTCCACAAAATTTGACACATCAATGATCATTGTTCTAAAAATCGCGCGCAGACGTGAGGCTCGAGTAAAACATCTACTTTTCTTTATTCATTTTTTTATTTTATAAAAACCTTTTATTTGATTTACTTTCTAGTGTTTTCCTTTCGAAAATTGTATAATTAACTAATTGTAAGAATTATTAAGAAAATATAGTATTTTATAATTTAGATGTTTGGTATGTATTATTTTAATTATTAAATAATTTTTAGAGTGATTAAAATTTAAATAAAAATAAAAAATAGTTTTTTTAAGCATAGGTCTCATCTAAGCTCGTAAAGCTTGAAATTTGCTTTCATGCCTAATTACGCTTTATGTTTTTTCATAACACTACTAATAATAAGCGCTTGACACAATATGATGAGAAAGTGTTTAGAAAAAGGATTAAGATGATCCCAAGTCTAGTATCTTAAAAATAAAAGAAAAATTCTAAGAATTGTAAAGTTGCAATCCAAGTTAAAAAGTAAAAAATAAAAGAGAGAATGGATAAAAAAAATTGAGCTGACACTTACAATATGGTTTCGAAAGAATGGTTCGGTTTGCATAAGTTGACTTTGCACTCATAATGAACTCAACTATGAACACTTCAACTTCCTCTTCGACTTTAATCACAAAACCAATTTTAGAGCAATCACTGGGTTGGAGGATTAGTTGATCATTTCAACTTCATCGAGTGTCTATGTTCTTTTTGCTCCTTTAGGATTAACTCATTATCCACATACTCTTCTTTTTTAGTTGATGCTCCCTCGAGTTGAATGGCTGGTACATTATCCAAAATATCGAGCAATTGCACCTCACTCCTAGTAGTAGTGCTTGGCATGACGTTCTCTTGTTGTTGCTAAAGTCTGTGTTTGGAGGTTCATTCACTTTTCGTATCAAAGGGTAACACATCACTCTCCCTTGAACTTCACATCAAGGAAACTGAAAAAGAAACAAGAAACAAGAATTTAAATAGATGCTGAAATTAATAACAAAAACTAAAGTAAACAAATTAGTCCCGACAGCTGCTTCAAAAACTTGATTCTACAAGTGCACAGATCGTGAAGAGTAGTAATAGTGATTATAAGTACAACATCTTCTCCACGAATACTAAGTATTTACTATCAATTTTTATCCGAAGTCTAGTTACAATCTAAATTAAATTGGTAACAATTAATCAATTTAAGAATTAGGTTTTAAACTAAACTAAACTATACTACACTAATCTAAATATCTCGATGCTTAACGACTTTATGTGTTTGAAAACCAATATTTATTTGTATCATTATCACATATTCAAATAGATATTAAAAAATGAACAATATCAAAGGATACGGTAAACCATACTTTTGCATGAAATTCACATCATTAATCCATTATATTTGTCAGCCATACAAATAAATATCAACTCCCACAATAAAGAGGTGTCATAAAACATTCAGGTTACATATTCAACTCCCACCTTTTCGCATTTCATTTTTCAAACTCCGGCCTCTTCGTTTTCCAATTTCTAAAACCTCCAAACCCTATTAAAAATGCAACGAATGAATATTAAAATGAACCAACACATAGAAATCAAGTGGCTTTAACCCGACCTAAGTAAGGCGAGTGTTCGTAGACCACAAGCGGATTTAGTCCTGGGCTATAGGCTATAGTCGAGACCAGTCAGGCCCAATTTCATTTTTTACATATCAACCCAACATATCCTACCCTGCCGTAGACAAATCATAAACAAATCAAATTCTCACCCTGCCGTAGACAAATCATAAACAAATCAAATTCTCATACAGGTGCATGCATTACATACACAAAGACAAGTTTTAAACTAATAAATATTTCTCTAAAAAATTGAACTTTTTGATGAGTCGTGATGCTACCAAAAATCGCACATGTGTGATTTTCGAGTGTTTGATTACAACTAGAAACCCAATCGTTTCCTTATTTGACGAGTTCCCTGAGGTAGGACTCCTTTAGGGTCTAGGATTCCTTAATCGAGTAACTGGATAGGGCTAAGACTTAGTTGAATTAGTTAAGTCGTAGGGTCTAACAAGGATAATGTCCGAGGACGTCGTGACGGAATGGTCATAGGTCCTTGAGGAAACATCTCAATGACCGTCATCATCAAATTGCATAAAAGTCACTGGGCGCATGGTCGAGCATTGTGGTGTGTATGCTCGAGCATTATGGGCCTCGAGAAGCAAAGTGTCTCGGGGAGGTGGAGTTAGGTAAGTGCTCGAGCATAAACCCTTGGCATATTTTGACCATATCAAGTTGAAACATACACCGAACTGTGAGAGAGAGAGAGAGAGAGAGAGAGAGAGATAGAGTTTTATGAAGCATAATTGTAAACTTTTTGAGTTATCATGATGCGAGCGTAGAACTTTAACTTGATAAAAAATTTAAAAATAAATTTCTTCGATATAAAATACTTACAAACCAAGAAATTATTTCGTAGCATTATCACAGATTCAAATATATAAAAAACTAAAAAATAGAGAAGATTCAAAGGATACTGTAACCATAATTTTGCATGAACATCAGTTATTGATTATATTTGTCATAAATATTAGTGAAAGTACTGTTCACACATCAATTTTAATTTTAAGAAAAAGGTCGCGCAAGTAATTAATTCATTTTCTAAAAACGGAACTTGAGTTTTACATTTTTCGTGACATTATCACTAAAATAAAAACTTTAATTATTATGTGCATAGGATTATGATAAGTGTAATTTTGTATACTTACTTGGGCCTTTAAATTAGAGGATTATTGATTTTTTTTTTAATGAATTGTAGCTTAATTCTATGCCTATTGTGTTTGTTAGGTGTTATTCGACATAAATGACGAAATTAGAAGAAAAAAAATTGAAAAAGAGCTCAATCGTTATAGATTGAAAGTGGTGAAAAAAAAATGCAAATATTCAAAAGTTATGTCGAACCTCACGATGAAGATTTAGGAGTTCTAGGGGTCAATTGTATGAGCAAAGAAGTAAAAAGGATGATATATAGTCAAAATATATCACAAATCAATTTCCAACTGAAATAGTTATGTTTTGAATTTTCAACCTTAAATTGAAACTCGTTTTTGGTATAGCAAATGTTTAAATTGAAAAATGATGATATTTTGAACCATAACCAAATGGAACCCCATGCCTACCCCTATCCTAAAGATAATAGAAAAAAGAATCTAGCATTCACTTTTTGTTAAATATATATCAAATATATTAGTTAAAAAAATAATTAAATTAGATAAAATGTTCGGGTGGTAATAGGTGTGGAGTTTATGTGAGAGGTCGACGGCACGAATCACATTTCACGCAAATATTACAAAGTCTAGGAATTAAAATAGTAAAACATTTCAAGGAAATTACTTTTACACATTCTTGTTACGTGGAGAAAGTGTTTAAGAAGTTTAATTAATATAATTGTGTTGCTACTAAAACACCTTAGTGTTTCTGCTTTAAAATATGCTAAAGTGATTGGTATTCTCATATGTCTCATGAATTGTAGTAGACCTCGTGTAGCAAATACTATTGGTAGACTTAGTGGGTATACTAGTAATCCTAATAGTAGGATGCTCTTTTTCGATACTTAAGATATTTGAGATACGCTCTAGATTGGGGGGGATACATTGCTAGATCTACTATGAAATCTAATTAGATAGCTCGAGATAACAAGTTCAAAACAAATTAGATAGTAAAGTATGCAATTTGAAGAGTCCAATGTGTGATATCGTGGTAGTAGTTAATGATATTGGATAGTGTCAAGTTGCCTTTGGAGCCTCAGCTCGGCAAAATCCACGTAACTTGTCAAGTCGCAGGTCAAGTTGAGCACATATCATAAACACGAGGCTCAAGATAAATATTAGTACTCATTAGTCATTTCTATTCTTTTTAATTGCTTTTCTAATGTCAAGGTAGGACTTGGTCTTACAAACTCCTACAATTAGAGAAAAAATAATTTCGAAATGACAAACTCAAGTTGTATAGAATTTTCTTGCCTATTTTCTTAAAAGAATTTCTCGTAAAACGTTGAACGAAGAGAATTTTAAATAACTTGTCCGAAAATAATTTTGTTGGTAGATTGCCTTCAATTAGGCAGCATAAATAAAATACTTTATTTAGGTGCAAACTCTCAATATAAAAAATTTGGGTATAATTTACAAAAATAAAAAATAAAAAGTTTTGGATCGAAATTGCAAATATTCATTTTTAGGGCGTGTTTGATGGATATAGTTGTGTATAATTTACAAAAATAAAAAAATAAAAAGTTTTGGATCGAAACTGCAAATATTCATTTTTAGGGTATGTTTGATGGATATTATTGAGAAAATAATGTATTTTAAATAGTGATATGATGTTAAATATGTGGTTAAAAAGTAAAAAGAAGTTATTGGTGTGATGAAAAATATTATTTTATTGAAAAATTTGTTGTTGAAAATGAATTTTGAAATAATATATTTTGAAAGAATGTGTGCCAAACAGAGACTTAATTTTAATAATTTTTATTGTTTTTAACGGTTAAACGAACGGAATTAGACGACAAGGGAATTTTTCGCAACTAAGACGTTGTATTCTGCACAAAAAATTTCACATATGGACATTTTCTGTTATTTCAAATAAGTAAGCAATATTCTGCACATCGTTAAGTATGTAGGGAAGTTTTCTGCTATTAAATATTTAATGTATAATATAGCTAGTGTTTGGCCCCCATTTTGAAGAAATTTTAAATTTTGAAATAGTGATTGATGGGAGAATGTGTAGTTGAAAAATAATGAAAATTTTAAATTTGTGTGTAATATTATTTTATAGAATAATTGTAGCAAAAGTCACAAACTTTTGAAATATTAGCAGACTTTCCCCAAATATTTGATTTATTGCAGTGTCGTCCCTAACATTTCCAAATGTTGTAGGTATTTTTAGACAGTTTCCATTCATAATTTTGTTGGTTGATCAAAAATTTAACTTTGACCACTTTTTTAATATTTTAAAAAGGGCAAAAAAGTAACTTTCAATTTATCACATTAAATAAAAAATTAAGAAATAAGAAAAAAAACACACAAATGGACGGAGGAATAAGGTTAAAAATTTTGGACAAAATAAGAAATAAAACTGTTGAAAAAATAAGAAATTTTAGTAGTAGATCTGAATGTGGAAAGCTTTTACTTGTTGTAGAGGTTGTTGAAAATTTCCTCTGAGGAATAAGGTTGAAAATTTTGGACAAAATAAAAAATAAGAAATTTTAGTAGTAGATCTGAATGTGGGAAGCTTGTACTTGTTGCAGAGGTTGTGGAAAAATTCCTCTTAAGTTTTTCTCTGCTTTTTGTTTTATCGAAGTAGGTTTCTATTCTTACCTGGAGAAATGTTGTCTCTACTGCTTCTCTTTCATGACTACTACGGAAATTATTGCTGTAGGCTTTTTAAAATTTATGCCTTATTTTTTTGTTTCATAGGCTAATGATGCCTTACTGTTTTTTCTACTGCCTTCAAGAAAACTGCAATACCTGCACCGCTTCATGCCTCTGTGGACTTCCAAATGAAATTCTACTTTCCTCATATATTACTTCCTTTTTCTTTTTATCATTGTAAATCTTCTGCCTCTCGCAATTGGTGACTTAAACTCAGATAAACAAGCTTTTTTCTCATTTACTGCTGCTGTTCCACATGGTTGGAAACTCAACTGGAATCCTGATACACCTGCCTGCGGCTCTTGGGTAGAAGTCACATGCTCTCAGGATGGCAGAAATGTGACTTATCTGCGGCTTCCCGGTATGGATTTTGGGTTTGAGGTGGGGGTGGGTAAGGATTGAGAGGAAGAAGATGATTGTGTGTGTGTGTGTGTATTTTTTCTTATTTTTTATTTCATTATTTAATATGATAAATTGAAAGTTACTCTTTTGTCATTTTTTAAAATATTAAAAATGTGGTCAAAGTTAAATTTTTGGTCAACTGATAGAATTATCAATGGAAATTGTCCAAAATGGCTTCATCCGCAACATTTGGAAATATTAGGGGTGACGACTGCAACAAATCAAATGTTTGAGAAAAGTCTGCTAATATTTCAAAAGTTTAAGACTTTTGCTGTAATTATTCCTTATTTAATTTAGAGAATGTGTGGTTAAAATTAAGAAAGAAAAAAAAATTTTAAAAAAAATTAATAGGGGCCAAAACTAGCATATTAAAAGGAATGAGTCAGCAGAAACTTTTATATATCAAATTTACTTTTACATATTTGATTATATGCCAAATATACGCTCATTTGAATACCAATTTGCATTAATACTTCAATGATTCAACATGAAATTAAAAAATCCCTCTTCTTTTACATTTGTCAATAATTCCTAAAACACATATTTAATTTTAATTTTGTTATTAATTAATTAATAACATTAATTCAATTTATGGAACATGAAATGAGAAAATTCATTCTCTTTTCCATTTGTTTAAGAAACTCAAATGACATATTTAGAATATTATAATGTTCATTTCGATTTTTAAGAGATTACTTAATTCGATTAACATATGTTTTAAGTGCTTCAAATAAAAGATTATAATCTATAATTTTTTTTTCCTTATTGTACTTGCTGGAGACTAGGTGAAGTTGAATTATAATTAACTTTTGGAGTTATATTATACGTATTATAACACAAAAAGAAAGAATTATAAAAAAATATCCTTTTCCATTTGTAGTTTTGCCCCAAAATGGTTAATACTTAGAGTGTGTTTGAACCCCGGTTTCATAAAAAAAATGTATTTTTGAATAGTAGATTAATGAAAAATGTGTGGTTAAAAAATAAGAAAAATATTTGAATTTACATGTAATATTATTTTACTAAAAGAATGTGTGATTGAAAGTAGAGAGAGAAAAATATATTTTAAAATAATGAGAATCAAATAAGAGCTTAATAATAACAAAATTAGGGTGTTCTATTTGGCGGCATCCTTCCTTTTTAAACCCCCACCACCGGTCCACCGCAAGGCGGTGGAGGATTTGTGTCGCCACCGCATCACTCTATAAATCCACCTCGGCCTTCACCAAACAAATTTATTTTGTTTATTTTTTATTAAGATTCTAATGATTCAGAAAAAATATGAACGATTTTGATACAAAGTTGGTACAACAATTAGATAAGAGAATTTATGTGAAGCGTGATGGGTTGGCAACAAACCCCCCATTATGACCTAACACACAACATTTTATTTGAATTTTGGGACCACATTTTTTAAATATTTGTAGTGAAGTATTAAGCTATTCGTGTACTCCTTTGTAACCATTGTTGATTATTCGTGTTATCAAAATTTGAGCAATTGATTTAAAAAACAGTTTTTCAAATAGATGTATGTTATGCTGTCAAGTGTGGAGTTGTCAACTAAAATTGTACAAGTAGAATGATTGTTGTAGTAAATCATATACTTGATTTTGTTTTGGATTGTTTTTAAAATTTTTGGATTGGATTGGAGTGTTTTGAGTCCATTACAGGTAAATAATTGAATTTGTCACATTGGAATGGACATTTTTTTGTAGCGTGTAACTGTCATGAATTAGTTTTTTTCACTCGTAGTTTATTTTATTCAGACTAAAAAGTAAATTAAAATTTAATTTAAAGTCAATGTTTAATTTTAATTATACATTGAACTCATGTTTGAGATCCATTTTTTAGGGAAAAATATAGGGATAATTGCAGCAATGGTCCCAAATTTTTCAAATTTTTGCGCACTTTACCCTAATCTTTGATTTGTGCCAGCGGAGGTCCCAAACCTTTAATAAATATGCGACGGAGGTCCAAATGAATGACCATTAGTTTGACCGAAATAGTGCACTTTGACTCATTTTGACCAATTTAGGAATGATAAAATAGGAATTTGATAATTATCATATTAAATAAAAACAAAATAAAAAACACTTTCTCCCTTTCTTCTCTCTCTCTCTCTCTCTCCCCCTCCCCCCTCTCTTTCTCGCATCAAGTTCCGGCACCACCACCACAGCAAGAGCCGCGGCTTTCCCTGCGAAACCCACATCAAGAGCACTTGGGTTCCGGCTGCTAAAAGGCAGGAAAGGCAGCAGAGGCTTGTCGAATTGCAACTTCATCAGCACGAGACAGTGGGAGGAAAAATTTCAAAAGGCAGAAAGAAAGTCCAGCACTGCTGTTGTGGAAGCGAGAGAGTTGTGGTGGTGGTGCCACTGCACCTGAAAATAAATTCAAGAAACATAAATTCCACTATTACCACATGGGTGAACCTGACGAAGGGTATGCTGGAGCCAAGGCCACTGTCGAGGGGAAGGCCTTTCTTAAGGGAAAGGGAAATCCCAACAGATCGAATCTTAAGCATCTTCATAACGGCAATGGCTGCAATACCTGCAAATTTCCAAAGTGGGTTCTTACTGAGCTTAGAACCAGCACCTGATATATCAGAAATGGATAACTCACCAGGGTGCACATTCGGGTCAACCCGAAGGGTAACATAATCTCCGATTCCGTCAACGACACAGCCCAGGAAGTCGAAACCCGGGCCAAGATTGACAACGGTAGCTGAGGCAAAAGACTTAACGGATGTGAAAATGGGTTCGGGTTCGGCTGTGACGGCCACAGATTTAGGAACTACTGAGACGGAGAGGTTGAATTTGAGGGACGACTGGAGGTGGGATTTGGGAAAGAAAGTAATGGTGGGGTGTGGCTGCGTGGTGAAGTTTGTGGTCGATATGTGGTGGAGCTTCAACTGCAACGGAGATTTACAGCGTACGGCTATTGTGATCGGTGCTGGGAACATTGGTAGTGGAAAATGTACAAAGGGTTTTGGAATTATCGAAAGAGAAAGCCTTACATGGTGGTGGTGCCGACACTACTGTGGTGGTGGTGCCGAAACTTGATGCGAGAAAGAGAGAGGGGGAAACAGAGGGAGAAAGTGTTTTTTATTTTGTTTTTATTTTATATGGTGATTATCAAGTTCCTATTTTACCCCTCCTAAATTGGTCAAAATGAGTCAAAGTGTACTATTTCGGACAAATGGATGGAAAACCATCCATTTGGACCTACGCCGCATATTTATTAAAATCAAGTTCCTATTTTACCCCTCCTAAATTGGTCAAAATGAGTCAAAGTGCACTATTTTGATCAAACTAATGGTCAAATGGATGAATCCATTTGGATCTGTGTCGCATATTTATTAAAAGTTTGGGACCTCCGCTGGCACAAATCAAAGGTTAGGGTAAAGTGTGCAAAATTTTGAAAGGTTTGGGACTGTTGCTGCAGTTATTCCTAAAATATATTTTGAAATATTATTTTTTTTTTTTTGAGAATGTGTGATTAAAAAAAAAGAAAAAATTTTGAGTTTACTTCTAAAATTATTTTATGAAATTATATGTTGTTGAATGAATGTTTAAAAAAATTGAGTCCAGACAAAATTGAATGTGATCCACAAATTTTCAATTACACATTTAATTAATTTTTATAAAACTTATTTAAACCAAACAGACCACGTTTTAACCGTGTTATTATGGGCCATGTTAGGTAACTGACGAATGAAAGTGAATTAAGTGACGAAGAGAGACGTGCTAAACGAATATAGGCAAACGAATCAAAAAAGAAATTGTAATTTCAAAATTTAGTTTCATCTTTCTTCTTTCACTATATTATTTTCAATTCGAAGGCACGTTGAGTCTTTGATAAATGCAAAACAACGATAGGTTGACAACGTATCGTATGATATATTCTCTATAATTACCTTATGTTTTGAAGTTGCAACGCATCTAAACATCATTAGTACAATGCCTTTTTACACATGTGAGCAAATATTAAGACTTAGGTATATTACTAGTGGCATGTACGTGCAAGGTACTTGTCATGGTGTAGTTGGCAACGTAATAGCGTGATATAAAAAAAATTATTTGTGTTAAGCATTACTTGTAACGACTCGACCTCTATATTTAAACCGTTATATCATACATATTGTTTGTTTTGAGTGAATATCTGTCCACTTACCTCTTCACAATTTTCTATCGAGTCCCCTAAAATTCGAACTTATAACATTTCCCCTAAGGGTTATTGAAGTTGAATATTAGTACCAATTGAACAAGTTTTTTATCGCGTCCCCCAAGATTCGAACACATGACATTTCTTTTAATAGAGACTTAAGTTGAATCTTGATATCAATTGGATAATTTATCCAATGGTACTAGGATTCAACTTGAGTCGCTCTTAAGAAAAATGTCACGACTTGGAATTTTGAGGAACACGATGGAAAGTTTTGAGGGGGTAAGTGGGTAGATGTTTACCAAAAATGGACAATATATATGATATAACAGCTTAAGCACTGAGGTCGGATTGTGACAAAAAAAAAACGCACGTTTTTTTACAATGACACATGCCTCGTATTCAAATCGTTAACTTACATACTGTCCATTCTGGAAAAACTTGAGTTCATTTTGTCTCGCACGAATTTCTGAATACCAATTAATATAGATTATTGACATAAATAGATAGCTCTTTGACCAAGATCTACATAAACTATAAATATGACTAGAAAAAAGAAATTCAATTGGTTCTTGGCTTATACATAATTTCCCCTAACCGAAGCTTGAGATAACTAAATTTACTGGTCTATAGACCTAAGAGGTGAAATACAAATTGAACAACAAAGAAAAATAAATAAATGAAAATGAGAAAAAGTCCTGAACTTTTACCTATTCACAAAATCAATTCAAAGAATTTGAAATATTGAATCATGTAGAGGATTGAAGTATACGTACGATTGGAGATACACAAAGGAGATTATGAATGGGGAAGATTTGACATCCTTTTCATGAACATCCACTAGGAGGTCAATTCCTATTCACAAAATCAATTCAAAGAATTTGAAATATTGAATCATGTAGAGGATTGAAGTATACGTACGACTGGAGATACACAAAGGAGATTATGAATGGGGAAGATTTGACATCCTTTTCATGAACATCCACTAGGAGGTCAATTCCATGAACCCTAACCTTTCAATCAAGAATGTTGACTCCCTCCAGCCCCTTTTCCACCGCCTTCGATCCGTCAATTCCACCTCCATCCCAACTCCAAATCACTACCAAAGATCGAAGAAAAACAGAGGAACAATATCTAGATCTTGAACGGAAAGAGAGAATTAGAAAATGGAAGTAAAATAAAATGACCATAGAAGAGGTATGGTTGGTACTCGGTACCGTGGGAAAATGGAGAAAGGCCAAAGAGGATAGAAAAGGAATAGGAATCCAAAGTAAACGACATCGTTTTAGCCCTTAGAATTAGGGGGAAAAATGGAATTAATGAGGCAAACAGTAACATGCATGCGTCCATAAGAACAATGTTAAAATGGAGTTGCGCTTTTAGCTCTCGTTTGGCCTCCATTATTTGTGATTATAATTTTTGAAATAGTGTTTTTTTTAAAAAAGAATTTGAAGTTAAAAAAGAAGAATTTTTTTTTAGATTTACATATAATATTATTTTATTCGAGTACGTGTAGTTGATAAAAAGAGAGAGAAAATGAATTATAATTTTAATGGGGGCTTAATATATAGGAATATTTCAAAGTAATACCTAACACGTGTAGAATATTTTTTTGAATTAACAGATTTAATTCATCTTCTTTAACAAATTTAAAGAATATTTATAAATATAGACCTTTTTTTGACAGTCATCTTTTTTGGTAAAAATAAGTTTCTGAATACTAAATTTTGCAGAATATGTTGTTGAAGAGTAGAAATTTTTTTGAGTTTACATCAAATATATTTTATTGTGAGAATGTATGAATGAAAAAAATGATTGTCAAACAATAACACATTGAAAATCAAACCTTAATTTTAATTGTACGTTTATATTTATTATTTATTATTATCTACCCATTTTCTTGAGATTACAATTTTTCTTCATAAATTATTTATAAATTTACCGAATAGAGGTTAATTTGTGAAAATGTTATTGGATTCTTATATCAATACGATGAGCCAACCTTCTGTCTACTTTAAAGGTCTGCTTGGGAATTTTATTTTGATTGATTTTGATGGTACCGTTTTATGAGGGATTGCAAAAATCGATACTTATTATTTTTTTGGGCATTGATTTTGGATGGTTTAAAAATCACCCAAAAACGATAAAGTGAAATTTTGACCGATTTTCTCAACCCACCAAATTGACAAATTTTTGGCGTTTCTCATATTCGCTTCTAATTTTACCCTTTATTAAATAATTATTTTCAATCAACATATTTTATTTAATAATAACTTATACATAAAATTATATTAACTAAAAAATATTTTTATAAAATTATATTAACTAAAAAAAATTTTTACAAGCAAAAAATTTACATTATAATTAAAAAATTACTTATAAGATAAAAAATTATTTTTGTGTAACCATCACTTATAAAATATAAAAAGTTACTTATAAATAAAATTCACTTATGTGTAAAAATTATTTAAAAATACAAAATGAATTTATAATTATAAAATTTATTTATAACCAAAAAATACCAGTATAAAATTTTAAATAAATATTTAACTTTATAATAAGTTAAATTTTAAATAAATTTAAATTTTAAATTATTTTAAATAAATTTTAAATAAATATAATGGAAATTTCACTAAAGGACGTATATGCAATTTTAATTTTTAAAGAAACTTTCAGAACTGTGGATAATAAATTCTCAAACTTTTAGATTTGGGAGTTCTATCGTGAGATTAACTGTGAATGGAACAATAATTGTAATTTTTTCTAAATTATTTTCACCCCACCCCACCCCACCCCACCCCACTCCACTCCACTCCAAATTCCCTTAACGGCGTGCAAAGGGAGAAATTCCTTCATTAATAGTTTGATACCCTTTTCTTGCCCACAAAGCCAAGATTCACATCTCCCCAATGGCAATTGGAATATTTTCAAACCTAATTTTTATCAATTCTCTACATGTATATTGTTGACAATAAATTTTATATTATTTGACATGATAGTAATCACAATCATTGATTTTAACCAGATTTATTCAAATCAACGACATAATTTTCTACACATCACAAAATGTCAAACTTAATGTGAACTAGGAATGTACAACTAGTTTAATCCAATTTTATATAGCTCCCGTTTGACTCTCATTATTTCCCATTTTAATTTTCGGAATATATATATATTTTTGAAAAATGCATGGGTTAAAAAGGAAGAAAATATTTTGAATTACGTATAATTGGAGAATGTGTGATTGATGAGAAGATTGATAAAATAAATTATAATTTTTATGGGCCATTTTAGGAATAATTGCAGCAAAAGTTCCAAAACATTAACACACTTTCTCCAAACCTTTCATTTGTTACAGCCATCATCCATAACTTTTTCATTCATTGTAGGTGAGGTCCATTTGGACAGTTTCTATTCAAAATGCTGTCTGTTGACCACCAAAATAAAAAAATTGACAATTTTCAACCAAATAAGGAAGGGCAAAATGATAACTTAATATTTTTCTCATAAAATAATTAAAAAACTTAAATAAAAAATAAAAATAAAAATAAAAAAGGAAAAACATCGTCTCCCTCGCCCTCGCCCTCGCCATCGCCCTCGCTCCCAACCACCACCCCAACCCCTCAACCAAAACCAGAAATCTGCCATAACCATCGACCACCGACACCATCATCAACAACCATCGCGCCATTGACCACCACTACCATCTTCAACATCACCACCACTTGATTGCCACAGCCGCAAAGAAAGTAGTGGTGGTCGATGGCGACAGTGAGTGTTTCTATTCTAAGTGGGTGTTATGGATATTAAATTAAATAAGAAGATAAGAAGATAAGTTTACGGAGATTCTTTTGATTACAGATACATCTTACCTTTATCAATTATAGTCTACTATTGGCTTTCCCACCTTTCTGGGTCTACATTGACATGACTGCTCAAAAATGGTGAGATACGAGTCCCCAAGTTTTTCTTTATCCTTGATGAATAGAATTTAAAAAAGATGTAGTTAAGAGAATGTTTTTTCTTGTAGGGAAGGAAAAGGCTATTGGTTTTTTCCCTTGTTGGTGATTCTATTATTGAGGTCTTCTCTCTATCTTCTCCTATGGTCTTCACTTTTAGCAGCTCCAATTTCACGAAACCCAACAGTATTGGATGACAAATGATGTAAAGTCTTCTTGTTATGGTGCACGTCGGGAATCACATCAGGTTTTGGTCGAGGGGTTGGGGGAGATGGTTGAGAGTGAGGGTGAGGGAAAAGAAGACATTTTTTTCTTTTTTATTTTATTTTTATTTTTTTGATTTAAAATTTTTAATTATTTTATGGGAAAAATATTAAATTAATTTTTTTTTTTTTTTTTTGGTGGTTAAATGACGTTAATTTGAATGAAAATCGTCCAAAAAGGAAAATGTTAGAGATAATGGCAGTAACAAATGAAAGGTTTAAGAAAAGTGTGTTAGTGTTTCAAATGTTGGTGACTTTTGATGTAATTATCCTTGTTATTATTATCATCAATTTCGTGGTATGTCAAATCGCACCTCAAATAAATACAGCCGACCCCAAAAGAATCATCAAACAATTAGGGGATAGAGAGAGAGGAATAGTGGCATCTCTGGTTTTCTTCTGCTTTGGTTATGCCGTTACCCCTAAAGGTAATCACCCCTGCTCGCTTTCTCTGTGTGTGTGTGTGTGCGCTTGTGGACTGGGTATGATTTAATTTGTTATGTTACTAGATCTGGACTTTGAGGGGTGTAGTTCGTGAATTGATTTTGAGGGATCTGTGTTTGCGGCTGGAAAGGGTTTTATGCTGTTTTGCATCTGAGTTTGGTGTTTAGTTTTATTGATATTATCGTTTGTATTTGGAGGCTTCTGTTCTAGGTCTAGTTTAATTTATATTTTAATTTTTTTTAATTATCTGGCTCTTACAGATTATGTTTACGTCTCACAGTTTTGCATAATTTTTTCTTTAAATATTGAGTAGAACATTTATAAAATTTAGGGGTCAATAGGATGGTGACGGGTTGGGGTATCATTAATTTCTTGTTAGGCAAATGTTTTTAATAATTAGAATTCACTATTCAGGATTCATATTGTTCTGTATGTAGATTTTGGCATTCATCTAAAGTTTGGTAGTTCGATTTTTGGTATAGTGAACTATAATAATATAGATCTGATCTTAAAGGCTGTTTGCATCTAGGAAATTTACATTATTTGCTGTTAGTCATATGGATTTAGGTTGCTATCAAATTCTCAGTTTTGTGCAGTCAATTTTTTATGACATGAAGATGTGTATAAATAATGGTGGACTGGGAGTTTGGGGATCTTTATTTGTGTGGAAAAAAATGAGTTTTTTATTGTTGAAGGTACTGTTTCATGTTTAAAAGTTGTCTACTCATGTATTTCGATTTCTGATACTTTTCATGTCTTCATGTATGTGCATAATTGTTATGGGCTTTCTTAGCGTACACGCTATGGTTGGGATATGTCTTTTCCTATTTACCTTTTTTTGGGATTCTCAATAATCTCATTTGTTTATTTTATCTTGAATTATAGGTTTCTTGCATATGCAGCTATTAGAAAATTTTAATTACTCGTCTTTATTGATTAACAGCAATGATTCTTTGAAGTCTGATGGATTGTGCTGGGTGGGGGGGCTCATTTTCATGAGCCTTTTGATCTATGTATATTTCAAAGATATAATTGTTCGGCCCTGGTTATTGATTTCTTAAAGAATGAAGTAAAATTGTTGTCTAAAACTGACTACTCTTGAAAAAATGAAATTTCTAGCACAGTTGAGAGCGTTTGATACACAGGTTAACCTAACTACCTTCTTTGTCTGATATGTGACATTGTTATTGCTTTGCAGAGGGTGATATAATTTGGTTACTTGTGTTTCTTCTCTTGCACATTTTTCAGTTTAGCAAGTGCCTAACAGTTGAAATTGTTTCTCTGAGCTGTCAGGCCGTGTTAGATTTTGATTTCAAGAGATCGATAGTATTTTGGACATGGAACAAGTACTCCTTTGGTCTGACTGCTACAAGCATCAAGTTATTTCTTTCCAGGAAGTTCTCGACTGGCGGTTTCTCACCCTTGGAGATTTCCTTCTTGTTTCCTTCGTGAATTGCACTTAGTGAACAATTCCTTCTAAATGTTCAGTGTAGAAGGCAACATGCATATTTCTTTTAAAATAGATGCTGAATCTTTAGTGCGCTTCTTCAAGTTAGTTGCATATTAAAATTTATTCTGAAATCTTATTATGATTTTGGATAAGACCACTTTCTTAATCTTAAGAAAACTATTTTGTTTTTAGTGCATTGGTGATACAACATCCATTTCAGACCATCTGAAAACCAATTTGCCAGGTAACTTTTAGACACTATAATTAATTTTAGCTTTTGGAGATTTTGCTCAATTTTGTAAACTGGTGTTCCTTTTCTTCTACTTTTTACCACAGAGCTGAAGTCTGCAAGCAAACAGAAGAAGCTTGTTACGTGGCTTAATATATAGCACACTTGTTTGTGCTGAGTGGTTAAATATTAGATAATGTCATTTTCTTCTCACTTTCTCCCTGGTGACCCATTAAGATTGACAAGGTTCTATTGACTCGAGATTTGCATTTGAATCTGTTTTGGTTTATTTTATTGTATGGATTCATTGGTCATGTAATGAGCTAAGCATTCCATCTGTTGGGTTGAACTTCGGCACGTTCTCAATTTTTAATCAGTATCAAGATGCTCCATAGTTCTCCCTTGCCTTGTTGTCATCTTGGGATCCATGATATGGTATATTTTATGAATAAGGTTGTGAAGCCCGTCCATCATAAAGCCGTTGGTATATCTTGTATGCAGAATATGACAGAAAATTAGTGATGGATTTTTGCTGAAACAGCCAGGAATTTTCAAGTTCTGATATAGAGTCATCTGTTGGATATACGAGCACTGTTTTTCTTTTATGTTCTTAGTCATTTTTCAATAAAGTGTCACGAGCAGTTGAAGTCGTAAGAATGGAAAGGTATGTCGTTTTGTGACTCCTAAGTTTGGTAATGTGTTAGTATCTTTTTTCTATTGGAGTTATCATAGTAGTAATTGCAGGTACAAGATTATTAGGGAGGTTGGTAACGGTACATTTGGAAGTGTCTGGCGTGCTTTGAATAAGCAGTCTGCTGAAGTGGTAGGTGTATTTTTCATTTAGATTCTTCTCGAGTTTAAAATGATTTAAGTTGGATTTATTTCAAATTAATATTTACTTCATCAGGTTGCAATAAAAAAGATAAAGAAGAAATATTATTCGTGGGAAGAATGCATAAATTTAAGAGAAGTCAAGGTAACACAATTTAATTTTTTATTGATTTTTTAGGTTTCTCTTTGTGGAAGATAAACAATTGTTTTTCTTCTTGACAGTCACTGCGGAAAATGAACCATCCAAATATAGTTAAGCTTAAGGAGGTCATTAGAGAAAATGATGTTTTGTACTTTGTCTTCGAGTACATGGTATGTGTTGCTTATGTCATTTCTAGATGTCTGTTGCTTTTCTGATAGCTTCTTACTCTGTATATAAGCTTGAAATTTTTGTTAATTTTTCTTTTCTGATAGCTTCTCACTCTGTATGTAAGCTTGTAATTTCTGTTAATTTTTCAGGAATGCAATCTGTACCAGCTTTTGAAGGATAGGAAAAAACTTTTTTCAGAAACAGAAGTAAGAACTTGGTGCTTCCAAGTTTTTCAAGGTCTAGCATACATACATCAACGTGGATACTTCCATCGTGACCTCAAGCCAGGTGATTACACAAAAAAATTGAAATTTCATTTTTTGTTCTGACTGTAACACATTCTTGAATCTTTTGCCAATAACCTCCATCTTCCAGGTTTGAATTGGGGTTCTCTTCCCGTTCTCTGGCTTGAGTTTTTCTTATGAATTTCAGAGTAACATGTTGAAAAAGTAATTAACAGATGTGTAGCTTGATTCTATGTGCTTGTGAACTTTCAGTTTCATATCTTATTCAAATTAGGTGAATGGATCCTTAGAATGTGCATATGTTTAAGTTTGGATAAGTAGACTTCACGATTGATTGCTTATAAACCCTTTTTATTTTTTACTTGCTGTTTTTTAAATCATGTTTTTTACATCAAGTGTAGTTATCTTGTGCCAAACTATTATCTTCAAAATTATGGCTGTCCATTTCTTTTGCATTTATTTGTTCATTATTATTTTTTTTTTTCAGAGAACTTGCTAGTCTCAAAGGATATCATAAAAGTTGCTGATTTTGGTCTTGCACGGGAGATAAACTCTCAACCTCCATTCACGGAGTATGTCTCAACACGCTGGTGGGTGGTTGTCTTTATGTTTTCCGTTTACTCTTGGCACGTACATATTTTTTGATAATAAAATGTACACAGGTACCGGGCCCCTGAAATTCTACTCCAGTCACCAACATATGGTCCTGCAGTTGGTGAGTAGATGATGGAAAAAGAGCTCTTGTTTATTGGGAAGTTTTTCATGCTATAATCTAGTTTTTTAACTTTCAGACATGTGGGCTATGGGCGCAATAATGGCTGAATTGTTTACCCTTCGTCCTCTATTTCCGGGCTCAAGGTATAATAATTCTCTTTAAGAGGAAGGGGTTGTAGCTGTTCTTGGATGAGTTGTTTAATGATGTGTGTGTGTGATGTACATTTGTCTTGTCTGCTTGATATTTTATGCCCATTGTAAAATAGATAGTCACTCTGAATATTGTGTATCTTTGGACCTGGGCATTAAGATACTACTATTCAAATCTCAAATAAATAAGTGCAAGTCTAAACAGTTCATTCCCATTATGTGATTTCTAGTTTTGATTTCTCGTACTGAGCATTAACTTACACACTTTTCTGTTTTTTTGGGTGCAGTGAAGTTGATGAAATTTATAAGATATGCTGTGTAATAGGCAGCCCTACCAAAATTAAATGGCCTGAGGGACTTGAACTTGCTAGTGCCATCAATTACCAGTTCCCAGAAGTAAGTTGGTCCTGATTCTCGTTCACAGCAAAAATTTTCAATTGTTAAGGGAGGTGTTTTGAGGGGAGTTGTCTTTTTCCAAGCATGATTTCTTTACGTATAAGATCCGGAATCTGTCTTTTGGTGATCGTATGTTCTTCGGATAAATAAAGTTGATTATCTATCTTGAACCTGTCTGCATGTTTTGTTGTGCAGGTTGCTGGTGTCAATCTCTCTCTGTTAATACCGGGTGTTAGTGAGGATGCAATTAACCTTATTACAGTAAGTGGTGGTAAAAGCCTGATGCCGTTCTCTCTCTCGTTCTTCTCAACTTCCTAATCTGTCTAAAATTTTTGCATGCCTCAAAGAAGTTTTCTCAAAATGGAAGCTTATTTTATGATATTTTCTGAATTTTGGCTTAAGGATTTTCTTTTCCTGTTAAATGTAGTCACTTTGTTCATGGGATCCATGCAAGAGGCCAACAGCCTTGGAAGCCCTTCAACACCCTTTTTTCCAGGTTGTTGCATTACCAATATTTTAGAGTTCAGTTATTTAACAAATTTTGTAGTAGTAATTTTGTCATTATGGCATCTGAGATAAACTGTTTTTTTACTGTTGTAGAGTTGCTATTATGTTCCACCATCACTTCGCTCTAAAGCTGCTGTTGCAAGCACGCCTCCTGGTAAGTCCTTCAAAGTCTGAAGTTACTTTCCTTCTATGTTAAATATTTAGTTGTTGAAACTTTATGATCTCTGTTTATTGCAGCTGGTACTTGGGGATCTTTGGAACATAAATATGGTAGGAGATATCCTGGGAGTTCATTGAACCCAAAGCACGTGAACAATTTTTCTTCTGCCAAGCCTCTTGCAACTTCGAATGAAGGTGTTGTATTTACCTTATGATCTTTGTAGTTTTTGGTGGTTAGTGATTGTTGAGTTGTGTAACTGTTTATAAAAGGTATTTTTATTCTCTGTTTTATGGGGAGCTAAGACTGTAAAGCTATTATATAAAAATACGGGTGTATGTTTGTGAGAGAGAAGTTGGGGGGGTGGGGGTGTGAGGATGTTTAATTATCTATATCTTTTGTTCTCTAACGTGTATTCAGATTTATATCTGCAATGTGTTTTTTCTTCTCTCTCTTTGTTTTTGGGTAGGGGTGGGAAGGGATGGGCAGGTGGTAGGGGAATGTCATCTGCATTGTACGTATGATGTTGTGATATAGTCGTACTTCTTTTACAGGTGTTCAAAGGAAGTTGGACATGAATAATCAGGTGAGATGGAATAGCTATTGTGTCAATTAAATGCATGTACAGTAGCAATTTTTTGTTAATCTGCATGCGTTAATTTTGGGTTTCTTTTATTAATGTTTACTTCATCATATTGAATGGCTCAGAATGTAATTAAGAATGACAAGAACCTCAATTCTGTGAAGCAACGGCCAAAATATCGGCCGCCTGCATTGAATGGCCCAAGTAAGTATTACACTTTCCTCGTTTCAGGCCATTGCTAACTTCAATCTTCTCATCCATTTTCTAAGTTCAGTTAGTACATATAAAAATTTATAGTTGTGAAGCTATTATTGCAATTATTGGCGTGTTCTGAGATGTATCAGTTGATGAAAGCATGTATTTGTTTCATATTGCCAATGATGTGCTTGCGATTTACTACCAATGCTAGTCGTATTATATTATGCTCTGTCTTCTTCTATTAAACTGTTGATGTTCATTCAGCAGCTGCTTTCATGGGGAAGACGCGTGGAGTTTCTGATGCAACTGAGAAGTTTACAAATATGACAGTTGGATCCGGCAGGCCACTTGCAAAGCCATCTGTGCCTCCACCCATGAAGGCCGGAGGATTGCATGGCCAATCTGATTTATTCCCTAGATGATCACAAGAAATTCTTCCTGGAAGAATTTATACCAGGAAAGTGGCGGGATAAGAAAGTGTGTCGAGAGGTTAATAGTTTTGAGTAATATGTTGTGTGGTTGTGCAAGTAAAAGTTAGCCGTGTTTATGTTCCAACAGCATAATTTCTCATCAATAATCCTTCGTTTGAGCTTGTTTAAGTACGCATTGTTATCAGATTTCTGTGTGGTGTGCAACTTTGAATTAATAAGAAATATCTTTTCAGTTGATTAGTTTTTGTGAGGTTCAGGTGCCGTCAGAATGTCAATATGTTAAATTGATCTATGCCTATAGCTCGTGTTTATAAATTACTTGTAAACATGCGAGTCAAATCAACATACAGAGCACGTCAACAATGTACTCGAGTCAGAGACTTGTGACAACTTTGTTCCTGTATGTGATTGCCTGAGCTTTAATTGTGAAGACTTCCTCGTGTTGGTTGATTTCATTTTTTCATTGACGCTTTGACATGTGGAATTTTTTATGCTAAAGTGAATAAAACTCAAGATGGTTGCTTGCAACAGTTTAGGTGACAATTAGATGTCATTAAATGATAAGTTTATTTAATGTAAGGTCAAAACATTCATTTAATTGTATATATTCACTGAGACTGGTGTTCTAGTATTACTGGTGATAGATTGCATTATTCTTTAGAATTAGTTGGAGAAGTCGTAAAAAACTAGGTGGAGGTGCTATTTTTCTGCATTACACACAAACCTCTCTTGTACAAAGTCTAGTGACTCAGCAAAATTTTTGTTGATTGTTTTTTATGCATGGGGTAAATTAGATAGGTTGCAACTATTTTCCTCTAGTGTCAGATAATTGTACTTCAATATTATTTAATCGAATGACTATATTTTAATTTAATTTCAATTGAGTATCATCAAATTCCGTTAGTTGAATCGATTGAAATCATTGACGGAATTTGTTTAACTGAAGTTGCATTAATTTCACATTAGGAACTGAAGAACACGTGATAACAATCCTTTAATGAATTGAACATAATTATCTTGAATGAAATTAAATTAGAGTGTTTACTCGATTGAACAAAATTAAAGTATAGTTGACATTAAACTGAAAGTAATGTTAATGCGAATGGAAATTACTCAATTCATGGATCAATTTTATTAGATCATTATTATTTTTTTAGCCAAATGTACTTGAATATTTCAAAAGCCAACATCAACAAAACCATAGCGCACAGAAATCAACTATAACACGACCTAAGTAAGGCTAGTTCCGGTAGACAAGTCAAATTCTGCATTACACAAACAAAGACAACTTTTAAACAAATAAATATTTCCCCAAAAATTTAAATTTTTTGATGAGTTGAAACACACAGCGAAATAAGTGGGCTATTTCTTTGCAAAAGATCTCTTCCTTAGTTGGGGGAAAAACGAGTCAAAGTGGATTGTGCCACACTAGCACTTTCGCGCAATAATTCAAATATATATCAATAAAAATTGACAAGATCAAAGGATACAGTATACTACCATACTTTTGCATGAAATTGCACCATTCATCCATTATAATTGTCAGTCTTACACATGAATATCAATGAAAGTAATGTGTCCACAAAATCAATTTAACTTTCTCACTTTAATAAACACAAATATCTTAAGAAAAAAAATTCACGCAATTAATTAATTCGTTTTCCCATTTTTTTTTTCGTGGTAATTATTACTAGAATGAAAGCCCTAATTATTTGGTACATAGGGGTTCTAATACTAAAACAGTGCACAATGAAATATTGAAAACAAAGGCCAATATGAAATCAGATAAAAAAACTAATTACTTCTTACGTAAGAAAGGAAAAATAAAGTGTCTATGTCTTTACTTGGTAAAGAAGTAACTGTTAGACTTAATAAAAAGTATGCTCTTATTCAAAAGACTATATAAAACTGAGGAGCTTTAGGGTCTTGAGACGGTTGAGTTGCCCAAGTGCAAGGCTGAATCTCTCTAGATATGGACACGGGACAATACCCAACCAGAGTTGCCTTAGCTTCGGAAGAAGCGGCCGAACCAAAAGACAGGACATCCACCCATTTGCCCGGTTTAGCTTCTGCCTCATCTGCTACTTTTTCATTCTTTTTTTGGCCTTTGGAAGCATTTTCTTTTCCATTCTTTTCCTCTCTTTTGTTGAACCAAGATAGAATCCCCATGATTATGATGAACTAATGAACTATGGGAGGAACTTTATGTTTTCTGAATTTATAGAAAATTAAGAGAGAAAACGGAATCAGGGTTTTTGCTTATATAGCATACAATCAGATCTCAAAGGGAAAGTTGATTTATTTGGTAAATTACCCTACAAACACTCCTAGTATAATACAACCTCTTTCAGTTAAAATCTTTTAGAAAAAAAAATTAATTAATTAATTAAGTTTTGGGCTTACACGTCAGCCCAAATACCTTAAAAATCATATTTGCACCATTGCAAAATATTTCCTAGTTGTGTATGTATTACGGGTTGGTGAAGCAGGACTTGAAATTGTTGGACAAATTAATAGTTGCA